>WAAE01000570.1:160989-174433 GCA_013400495.1 Nicator chloris
GGGAGGGGAGAGCGGGGGCGGCGGGGGCGGGGGCCGGGAGGAGCCGGGGCAGCCCCGCATCGCCCCCTCCCCCGCCTTTGTTCGGGCTCCGCGCGGCGCTGCGGGACGGGAGGGCACCCATGGGTGGGGGGCAGCGAGCTGGGGACCCTCCCAAAGCGTCCCCGGGCGGGCGGAGAGGGTTTGGGGCGGGAGGTGCGGCTTTGGTTCCGCTCCATCCTGCGAGGGCAGCGCGGATCCGGCAGCTCCGAGGGAGGGCTGATCCCAAAAGGGGGGGGATGCGTCCCTAAAAGGGGAGATGGATCCCAAAAAAGGGGGATTCGCCCTCCCGGCGCTCCCCCAGCGCCTCCTGAGCCCAGGTTGGAGGTTTAATAATGAGCCCAGGAGCGGTTTAATAACTGAGGTCGGCTCTAAGCTCGGCTCTAAGCTCGCAGCTCAGCTGCTCCAGGGTTTAACTCCCAAGGATCCCAAGAAACTCCCAGGGATCCCAAGAAACAGCTCAGGGAAAGTCCTCACAGGCTCCAGCCCTTCTACTCCTCTCGGGAAGTTTTATTCCTTTGAATTCCTTGGAATTCCGTGACTGATCTCGGACTGGGGGTGCGGCGATGGGATTTCGAGCCGGCAGTGGATGGGTTCCCGTCCCCTGGAATGTTTTCAGGAGTTCATTATCCAGCGGCACATTCCATTTGCAAATGCAGCTCCCGATGTTGTTCCCGGTTAATAACCGGGAATGGATTGGGAAGAGAGGTCGGGCGGCTCTCAAAGCACACAGAGCCGAGCCTAATGAGGCTCCTGAAGAGCTGGGATCCCTCGGCAGTTCCAAGGTTTTCTGGGATGTTCCCAGGTTGGGATGAACAGGGCGTGGCGATTTTAGTGGGAGAGGCGAAGGGAGAAGCCCTGACAAAGCAGGAGAGAGAGGAATGGAAAAGACCTCAAGGACGGAACACAAGTATTCCCAAAAATTCAACAGGATGATCCAACCTCCCTGCAGGGGCTGCTTGTGGGAATGCCACGGGGACAGGAGGGATCTGGGAGGAAGGGTTGGGATGAGGCACATGGGAAAATGGGAAAATGGGAAGGGAACTGTGCAAAGCACCAGAGATTCCACATTTTTCTCCCATCTAATGAAGACACATCCTAAATTCCAGAGGGAAGAAGATGTGGCTGGGAGTTGGTGGAGCTCTTCTGGAGTTTTCCACTGCAGGATTCTCCAGCTCAAGATAATGACTTTTAGAGGGAAACAGGAGATGGAATAAAATGGAAATGGGGAGAAGGAGGGGCCAAGCCATGCCTCGATCCCATCCCAAAGGCAGGCAACAAAATTCCCGGCTTTCCAGCGGGGTGTCAGGAGAGCAGGATGCTCCTGGGAGTGCTGAATCCATCCTCCAATCCATCCCCAAATCCATTCCCAAATCCATCCCCAAACCATCCCCAAATCCATCCTCCAATCCATCCTCCAATCCATCCTCCAATCCATCCCCAAATCCATTCCCAAATCCATCCTCCAATCCATCCTCCAATCCATTCCCAAATCCATCCCCAAACCATCCCCAAATCCATCCTCCAATCCATCCCCAAAACCATCCCCAAATCCATCCCCAAATCCATCCCCAAATCCATCCCCAAATCCATCCCCAAATCCATCCCCAAATCCATCCCCAAATCCATCCCCAAATCCATCCCCAAATCCATCCCCAAATCCATCCCCAAATCCATCCCCAAATCCATCCCCAAATCCATCCCCAAATCCATCCCCAAATCCATCCCCAAATCCATCCCCAAATCCATCCCCAAATCCATCCCCAAATCCATCCCCAAATCCATCCCCAAATCCATCCCCAAATCCATCCCCAAATCCATCCCCAAATCCATCCCCAAATCCATCCCCAAATCCATCCCCAAATCCATCCCCAAATCCATCCCCAAACCCATTCCCAAATCCATCCCCAAATCCATCCCCAAATCCATCCTCGGAGCTGCCATGGTTATGGAGAGGAGCCCACACTTTCCTGGCATGAGGATTTATTCCCTCCCGTAATTCCTGAGGATCCCACAAGGAATTGGGAGGGGCAGGGCAGATCCTGCTCTGTTGATTCCAGAGTTAATTCCAGTAGGTTGTAATTAATTAAAGTTGATTTTTTCTTTTTCCACCTGGACACCTTCCACTATTCCAGGATGCTCCAAGGCCCGTGCTTGAACAATTCCAGGGATGTGGCCAGAGCAAGGATCCTCCACATTGTTCTGGAATTCTCTTTCCCAGAGTCAGGAATCCCTAAAGTTTGGGAAACAACGTGGCTGGAAACACCAAATCCTTCAGAATTCCCACAAACTCACCCCGGTTTTCATGGAAAACATCAGCAGAAAGGGCAGGAAACAGAGGGAATTCAACCGCAGGGAAGGAATTCCAGCGGAATTCAACTGGAAGGAGATCCTTCCCTTCCTCTTCTCCTTCCTCTTCCCCTTCCCTTCCCCCTTGGTGGCACCAAATCCCAAATCCAAGGGGAAAACAATCACTGGAATTGCTGCTAATTCCTTAAATGAATTATCCAGGATGCTGACAGAGAGCTGGATGTGTTGCGTTCATCCAGCCAGGGACATCCAGGAAATGTTGGGATGAATAAATTAGGGATGTTTTAGGAGGAATAATTGAATTTGGGATCCGTGGATCTCCCGATCCCTTTTCCGTCCCAGAAATTGTTTGGCTTTTCCCTTCCAGCCTCAAAATCAAATCCAAGATCAGGGAGCGCATCCAGAGGGGAATTTGCATCCCTGCTAAAGTTTGGGATGGAGCAGGGAATGTTCTGGCTGAGGATGGAGCAGGAAGGACAATCCACATCCCAAAGGTGCTGGGGAACAACAGCCAGGATTTGTTCCTGCTCTGGGAGTCACATCCGGCTCTTCCCGTGATTTTTTATGGATCACTCCCGGCTCATTTAATGCTCTGCTGGTTTTATTGGGATTTGTGTCATTCCCACCTGGCCTGGGAGGGAACAGCCGGGGATTTCTGATCCTTAATCCCACCCCAAACTCCTGGAAGTTCGGAGGGATCAGAGATTCGTGGGAAGGAGCATCCAGGGATTTCTGATCCCTAAACTCCAAATTCCTGGAAGTTCTGAGGGATCCCAAATCCCTGAGAGGGAACAGCCAGGGATTTCTGATCCTAAAGTCCAAATATCTGGAAGTTCTGAGGGATCCCAAATCCCTGAGAGGGAACAGCCAGGGATTTCTGATCCTAAAGTCCAAATATCTGGAAGTTCTGAGGGATCCCAAATCCCTGGGAAGGAGCAGCCAGGGATTTCTGATCCTTAATCACATCCCAAACTCCTGGAAGTTCAGGTGGATCCCAGATCCCATTCCCGACCCTCTCCAACCTTGGGAATGTCGCTTCCTGCCTCTGTCCTCTTGGAAAAGGGGTTCGGGAAGAGCTGGGAGCAGGATCCCATCTCCATAGATTGTGTGCCCTCTGCTGGCGGCCTCTTTTCCAGGGAAAAAACGGGAAAATCCCACCGGGAAGGATTTGGGGCTGCCCTTCAAATACGGGAAAATCCTTGGATAGGATCAGATCCTCACGGGAATTTCCTTCTGCTCTTCCAGGAGCAGGGAATGAGCTCACGGATTTCCTTTGGAGCAGGTTGCAGATCCTGCAGGAGCTCCTGAATCCCGCTCATCCAAATCCCTGGAATTCTCTGCTTCCAAGAGCCCTCGGTGTCAGCCTATCCCTGAAATCAATGAGGGAAAAGTGGGGATTCCTGGGATTTATCCCAGCTGATATCCAAGATCAGTGGGAGAGCCATGACAGGAATGGCTTGAATTCCCTGTTTTCCAGAGAAGCTGGGATGCTCCATCCCTGGAAAAATCCAAGGCCAGGTTGGCCGGGATTTGGAGCAACCTGGGATTTGGAATGAAATTTCCCACCCAAACCATTCCAGGCATTTCATGGAAGGTGGGAAAACCAGGAAAGGGAAATTTGAAGGCAATGCTGGTGTTTCCCAGGAAATCCATTTTTAAGGGAATTTTGGATCTTGGGAATAACTGGAATCGAGCCACCTGCACTTCCTAAATATTCCCCACAAAGTTCCTTCCCTCAGCCAAACTTTGCATTCCTGAAATTCAGGTCGGCACCTCCAATTCCCAGAATTCCACTTCCGAGCCGTGATTATTTTTTGGGAAGCTCAGCACTTCTCCGATCGGAATTTTCAGCCCGGAATGAGGTCGGGGAACCTTTGGGCCGGCTTCAAAACCTTGGAAAAGCCGGAGTTTATTCCTGATAATCCTCAGGGCTGAGTTCAGGCAGGAATTCACCTCCTTGGGCCAGGAGGGGAATAAAGCAATTTAATTTCTCTTTGTTATCCAGGAAATTCCTTGGCCTCCTGGATCAGATGATCATTTTTTTGGGATAACAAGGAAGGAATGAAGCCGGGAAAAAAGGGAAATGGTCTTTTCCACGGATAATTGGGATGAGCTCCTTATCTGGCCTCTAAAAACCAGGAGCAGGAAGGGTCGAATGAGGCCAAATGATTCGGTGATCCCAAAAAATGAGGTGAGAGCTCTGGAAGCTCCGTTCTTGGTCAAATTATCCCGGTTTTTTGGGGGGGATGGAAATGAGGAGACGCAGCCCCAGCTCCGAGGGCCTCTGGAATTCCTGGTGCTGCTGGAAATGGGGCCGAGACTTCTCCTCATCCCTTTTTCCTGGGATTTCCAGCTCCTTCCCATCCCCACCGTGGTCTCATGGAGACGTTGAGAGAAAACTCCCAAGGAGTCCCAAATGTTCCCAAATATCCCAAATATTGAGGACAAAACATTCAATAATCCTCCCATTCCCAGATCTCCCTCTCCAATCCTGCCCATCCTGCTCTGGAATTGTCCAGAATTCCCAGATTTGATTCCAAATGCTCCAGTTGTTATTCCCAGGTGGGATAAAAGAAGGAAAAGCGGTGTTTTTAGGGAATGCTTGTTTTTCCAGCCTTTTCCCTGGCATTTTTTGTGCATTTCCATGGTTTATGTCCCTGAAATCCCAGGGATTTTGGGATTTCCCATCCCAGAGCAGCAGCAGGGTTGGATAAATCCCACTGGGAATCTCCAGCATTCCTGGGATATGGATTCTGCTCCATCTTTATCCCTTTCCCTTCTTGAACTCTCCCTACAAATTGATTTATTTGGGATTTTTTCCTTTAAATCACCGACAATTTTTGTCTTCCCAATTCCTTTCCTGCCTGATCCTGATCCCAGACTCAGAGAGGGGAATTTTGGGAAGAGGAGGAAACTTTTTCTTCTCAAAATCCAACCTCAAACCTCAAGTTGTTGTTTGGCCAACAACTCCCAAACATTCCCAGAGTTTTCCTGCCCCTCAAATCTCAGAAAAACCTTCCTGGCCCTCAAAGTTCTTTTGCTGGAGCAGCTTTTGTGGGATCAGCATCCCGGGATTTGGGATGGGCAGGGATATTCCAGAGAATTCCCATCCCTGTGAGTGGCCAGGGTTGGATGAGGCTTGGAGAAATTTGGGATAGGGAAAAGTGTCCCTGCCTATGGAAAAATTTGAGCTTTAAAATCCTTTCCATCCCAAACTTTCCTGGGATTTGATGATCCCGGGATTTGATGATCCTGGAAGGAATGAGCAGCAGGACACACTGGAGTGGACTGGGAATATTTTAGATCCAGGGGGGAGCAGTTTGGGATCACTCAGGATTTGTGGGATCGCTCAGGATTTGTGGGATCTCTCAGGATTTGTGGGATCTCTCAGGATTTCTGGGATTGCTCAGGATTTGTGGGATCTCTCAGGATTTCTGGGATCACCAGGGACATCCTGAGCCTCCTGAGGGCCTGCAGAGCCGGGAATTCCCTCACAAAACCCCAAAAACCCAGGAAAACTGGGAGCCCAAACAGGAACGAAACCATGGCTGATCCCAACTCCAAAAAACATTTCCCATTCCAGCGTTTTCCCTGGACGCTCCAGACCCTGAGGGAAGGACACCCCGGAGGATCTGAGCTCATCCCAGCAAATCCAGCTGGAAGATTCCGGAAAATTCCCTCTGGAGCATCTCCCATCCCTGCAGCTCTCAGCAGCCTCATCCCTGTGCTCCTGCGGACTAAAATATTCATGGAGGCCTCTGAAAGCCGGACTTAGGCTCTAAAACCCGGCTTTGGAAAGCCTGGATATGGCTCTTAGGCCTGGCTTTGTAAAGTCCAGATTTGGCTTTGGCTCTCATGGCCCAGATGTGTAAAGTCTGGATTTGTCTCTAAGGCCTGGCTTTGGCTCTAATGGCTTGGCTTTGTAAAGTCCAGATTTGTCTCTTAGGCCTGGCTTTGGCTCTAAAACCTGGCTTTGTAAAGTCTAGATTTGGCTCTTAGGCCTGGCTTTGGCTCTCATGGCCCAGATTTGTAAAGTCCGGCCTTGTCTCCAAGGGCCTGGCTTTGTAAAGTCCAGATTTGGCTTTGGCTCTCATGGCCTAGATGTGTAAAGCCTGGATTTGTCTCTAAGGCCTGGCTTTGGCTCTAATGGCCCAGATTTGTAAAGTCCAGATTTGTCTCTAAGGCCTGGCTTTGTAAAGCCCGGCTTTGGCTCTAAAAGCCTGGATAAGAACAAATCTTTGGGAATGATCCAGAGGCTGAAAGGATCCTCCGCAGAGGGAATTTGAGCCCAGGGAAAAGCGGGATAATGGGGTTCATGTGGGCTTGGGAAAGGTGGGAATGAGCTCCCTACAGGGCCCGGGAGCTCATTCCCATTCCTATCCCACATTCCAAGGACAATTCCGGAATTTTCCTTTTATCTGCTTTGCTCTCCTCCTCCTCTTCCCAATGTCCGGCCCGGCCTCTGTCCCAAATTCCCTCGGGAACAGCATTTTCCATGATGGGAATGCACAGCTTCCCTAAAATCCCTGATGTGCCAGTGTGGAACAGCATTCCCGAAGAATCTGCGGCTGCCTCATCCCGGGAATGTCCAAGGCCAGGCTGGATGGAGCTTGGAACAGCCTGGAATTGTGGAAGGAATTGGATGAGCTTTCCATCCCAAACCATTCCCTCATTCCGTGATTCCAAAGGCTCGGGATTGCCCTGCAGGGGATCTTTCATTCCAGCAGGATTCCCAGGGAAAGCTGGAGCAGCTTCCCAGGATTCCAGGCTGTCCATGGGGTTCATTCCTGGTTTATTTCCCGTTTAAAGTGGATTTTTGGGATATTTTGGCTCCAATATATTTATCCAGCGTATCCCAAAGGAGATAAGGAAGGACAAAATTCCCAATCCAGTTTCATCATTGCTCCTGGTTTATGGCTAAATCCATGGATTTCTTTTGGAATTCTCTCCGGGGAGAGAATTCCCAAATTTGCCCAGCCCAGCGCTGCCACTGGAGTTTGGGAACCATCCCCCAAAATCCGGATTATTTGAGTTTTCGAGGATCAGTTATGGAATATTTTTGGCAGTTCCCATTCCCACTCATCCCAGTTCATCCCAGAAAAGCCCTTCCCGTTTTCTCGCCCAATTCCAGCCCTTCTGGATCCACAGCAGCTCCAACTCGGGAATTTTGCCTTTTTTATTCTTTTTAATTGGATTTTCCAGCTGCATTCCCAGATTTTCCCTCTTCCATGGGCTTTGCTGCTGGAAGGGAATCTCTGCTCCACTTAGGAATTCCCAAATTACCACCTCGGGGCTGGAATTCCGGTTGCCCATGGCAACTTCTCATTGCCAATGGAAAATCCTCTTTAAAATTCCTTTTTCCTCCGAAATCCAGCAATTCCATCTTTTCCCCAAGAAGAAAATCAGGATTTTTATGGATTCTGGACCTCCAAGCTCCTCCCACTCTTTCTCCTTAATTTTCTTTCATTTCTCCCTTAAAATTCCTTTAATTTCCAACATTTCCCACGAGCCTCTTGTGCCACTGATTATCCCAAGGCAGAAGAATTCCAAACCCTCTGAAATCTTGGAAAATCACTTGGAAGTGTCAGAACCGGGAGCAACTCCCTGGAATTGTGCTCCACTCCCAAATATTCCTATTTATCCACGCATTCCATGAAGGAAAAATAACGGTGCTGGAGGGGTTCCCTCAGGATTCCCTCCCTGGGTTTTTCCCGGTTTTTTTTAGGGAATGCCGACTCGAAACCCGCGGAGTGTGAAATGCTGGCTGGGCGTTTCCATGGGAACCAGCGGGTTTTCCTGCCGAGGATTCCCGCTGACCTCACTCCCGCTGGAATCTCTCCCACACTCTGCTCTCGTTCTCCCGGTTTTCCCTCGGTTTGAATTCCCGGTGTTCCCACTCTCCTGGATTTCCCTCTTTTCATTACAAGGATGGAGAATTCCTGGCATACACACATAAAAAAAAAAGTGGGATAAAACCATCTAAGGCTGGTTTTCCCAGGAAAATCCCCTCAGCTGGGTGGGAATGATTGAAATCTCCAGGAACGATGGAGAGCGAATATTCCCAAGGGTATGGAATGACAGGAAAAGGGGGAATAGCTTCCAACGGCCAAAGGGCAGGGATAAAGGGGAACTTGGGAAGGAATTCCTGGCTGGGAGGGTGGGAGAGGCTGGGATGGAATTCCCAGAGAAGCTGTGGCTGCTTCGGGATCCCTGGAAGTGTCCAGGGAAAGGTTGGATGAGGATCGGATCACGCCAGGATAATGGGAAGTGTTAGGGTTGGAATGGGATGAGCTTTAAGATCCCTTCCCAATCCAAACATTCCAGGAACAATCCCGGATCATCCCAGCCTCACCATTCCAGAGTCAATCCCACCAAAAAGGGGGATTTTAGAATTAAAAAAATTGTGGAAAAGGGAAAAAGGATCCATCCTGGGAATGATCGGAGCAGCAGGAGCCTCCAGGTTCCTCCTGGAATGGAAAAGCTTTTCCAAGAGGCTCCTCTTGTGCTCCAGAAGATCCCAGGAGGAAAAGAATTCCTCCTTCTTTTCCATAAAAATGTTTTCCAGTGTTCAATGAAAGGCTGGGATGAAGGAATTCCAGTGTCCCTGTCCACGGCAGGGCGGGAATGGGATGCTCCATAAAGTCCCATCCAATCCGAACAAATCCCAAGAAGGAAATTCCCTTCTCCCATTTTTCCAGCGGTGTTTTCCCTTCCTCACTCAGGAACAAAGGGATCCAAAGCTCCTTCGGGAAGAGCCATCCCGAAAAGTCATGGAAAGGGCACATGAATAAAGGATGAGCCACAGGAGGCAGAAAGGCGGGAAGAGCAGCGGAGCCTCATTATCCCAGATCCCAAAATTCCTCAGGAGGCTCCAGCGGAGCTGAGCCGGTGAATATTTCATAGGGAAGCTCCCGTTCCCTTCCCGCTTTTCTGTGTGGCCTCTCCCGAAAGAAGGATTTGCTTTGGAAAACAAGGAATGGTGCCCTGTGTGGAAAACAAGGAATGTTCCCTGTGTGAAAAACAAGGAATGTTCCATGTATGGAAAACGAGGAATGTTCCCTTGTATGGAAAACGAGGAATGTTCCCTGTGTGGAAAACAAGGAATGTTCCATGTGTGGAAAACAAGGAATGTTCCCTGTATGGAAAACAAGGAATGTTCCCTTGTATGGAAAACAAGGAATGTTCCATGTGTGGAAAACAAGGAATGTTCCCTGTATGGAAAACAAGGAATGTTCCCTTGTATGGAAAACAAGGAATGTTTCATGTGTGGAAAACAAGGAATGTTCCCTGTATGGAAAACAAGGAATGTTCCCTGTGTGGAAAACAAGGAATGTTCCCTTGTATGGAAAACAAGGAATATTCCATGTATGGAAAACAAGGAATGTTCCATGAGTGGAAAACAAGGAATGTTCCATGTATGGAAAACAAGGAATGTTCCCTGTGTGGAAAACAAGGAATGTTCCATGAGTGGAAAACAAGGAATATTCCATGTATGGAAAACAAGGAATGTTCCATGTATGGAAAACAAGGAATGTTCCATGTATGGAAAACAAGGAATGTTCCATGTGTGGAAAACAAGGAATGTTCCATGTATGGAAAACAAGGAATATTCCATGTATGGAAAACAAGGAATGTTCCATGAGTGGAAAACAAGGAATGTTCCATGTATGGAAAACAAGGAATGTTCCCTGTGTGGAAAACAAGGAATGTTCCATGAGTGGAAAACAAGGAATATTCCATGTATGGAAAACAAGGAATGTTCCATGTATGGAAAACAAGGAATGTTCCATGTATGGAAAACAAGGAATGTTCCATGTATGGAAAACAAGGAATGTTCCATGTATGGAAAACAAGGAATGTTCCATGTATGGAAAACAAGGAATGTTCCATGTATGGAAAACAAGGAATGTTCCATGTATGGAAAACAAGGAATGTTCCATGTATGGAAAACAAGGAATGTTCCATGTATGGAAAACAAGGAATGTTCCATGTATGGAAAACAAGGAATGTTCCATGTATGGAAAACAAGGAATGTTCCATGTATGGAAAACAAGGAATGTTCCATGTATGGAAAACAAGGAATGTTCCATGTATGGAAAACAAGGAATGTTCTCTGTACGGAAAACAAGGAATTCAATCCAAAGAAATAAAGGCAAAGAGGGAAGAAAGGGAAGAGGGAATATTCCAGCCTCCCAAATGAAATTCGCTTGGAAATCCTTCTCTTTTCCTGAAAGGAAGGTTAAGGAAAATAATTCCAAAGGATTTTTCCAGACTGTTCCATGCATGGAACAGCTCCAGGAGCTCAGCCCTTCCAAGCAAAGGAAGGAAAGGGATTTTTGCAGCTGTTCCATCCTCCCAAATCCGGCTGATCCAAAGGATTCCCTGGCTGGGATGGAACATTCCCTGGGCTCCGACAATCCGCACTGAGCTCCTAACAGGATTTTCCCTGGATTTGGCTAAAATGGGGATTCAATCAAATCCAAACCTCCCCCCAGCGTTTTTCCCTCAGCCATGGCCATTTCTCATCCCAGGGGATTTTGTATCCAGGAAATTTGGGAGCTGGGAAGGTGCAAAGCAGGGAAATGGTTTGATTTGGGAATTCCCAGCGAATCCCAAGAAACCCCTGGAATTTGAAGCCCAGCTTTCCATGCTCCTGGAGAGCTGCCTGGGAGATTTTCCAGGAGAAGGAGGTAGATTTTCCCTCTGTGCTCATTCCCATTGGATCTTCCCAGGAATTCTAGGAATTCCATCACCTTGTCCTGGCCACCTTTGGATTCCAGCCCCACAGGAGCAGACAGAGAATTCCAAGGAATTCTGGTCTCCCCTCAAATCCCAGGATCAGTGGGATGGGCCAGGACTGCCTGCGGGGATGGATTTGGGGATTTTGGGAGCAGCCCCAATTCCCTGGATTCAGCCATTCCCATGGGATCCGAGATCATGGACACCCCACCCTGCTCTGCCACCTCCTGGGCTCATCCCACCAGGACAAAGATCCGGGAATTTGGGAATGTGGCCTTTTCCCCCTGGAGCCATGGGATGCAGGGGTGTCCTGGTCCCACAAAACCCCCAGTCACAGCACATCTGGAATATTAAAAATCCCCTCCTTCCTTCCCCAAATCCCAAATTTCCTGGCCTCACCCCAAGTCCCAGCAGATCCAAGTTTTCCCTTTATCCCGGAGAATCCCCCGCTCCAAACGCCGGGAATAAAATCCCTGTGTTCAAATCCCCCTCCAGCCCGGATAGAAATTCCTCCTTGTGGCACAGCCACATCCCTTAATCCCAAAATTCCCCTGGATGTGCCCCCCCTCCCCCCGTCCCTCCACACTGGGAGCAGCCAGCCGGGAATGTTGGGATTGGGATCGCTCCAGGTTTTTTTCCCTGCTCCAGACGGAGAATTGGAGCTGCGTGGGCGAGCGGCTCCTGCAGCCGCAGGCACATGGATGAGAGTGTGCCGGGAAAAGCGGGAAGGGACTCGGGAAAAGAGGGATGAGGGACACGGGGACACCGGGATGAGGGACACGGGGACACCGGGATGAGGGACACGGGAACAGCGGGATGAGGGACACGGGAACACCGGGAAAGGACACGGGAAAACAGGGAAGGGACACGGGAAAAGGGACACGGGAATACTGGGATGAGGGACATAGGAAAACCGGGATGAGGGACATGGGGAAAGGGGGAAGGGACACGGGAAAAGCAGGATGAGAGACACGGGAACACCGGGATAAGGGAACACCGGGATGATGGACAGGGGAAAAGGGGGAAGAGACACAGGAAAAGCGGGAAGGGACACGGGGAAACCGGGATGAGGACAGGAACACTGGGATGAGGGACTCGAGAAAACAGGAATGAGGGACTCGGGAAAACCGGGAAGGAACGGAGGAAAACCAGGATAAGGGACACAGAAACACCGGGATGAGGACAGGAACACCGGGATGAGGGACTCGAGAAAACAGGAATGAGGGACTTGTGAAAACCGGGAAGGGACGGAGGAAAACCAGGATAAGGGACACAGAAACACCGGGATGAGGACAGGAACACCGGGCTGAGGGGACACCGGGACGAGGGGACACCGGGATGAGGGGACACCGGGATGAGGGGACATGTGTGTCCCTCTCCCCTCCTCAGGAGGATGAATCCATCCCTGATCCTTTTATTAGGCTGGAAAACTGGGACAGACGGGAGGGGCGGGGTCTTTCCCTTTCCTTGAGCTGTCCCAGGGATGATTTTTGGATCCAGGTTTATCCCTCATCCACCTTTCCCAAACTGCTGCCAGGTGTCTCTGCCAGCATCCCAAAAAATTCTCTATCCTGCTTTTCCATGAAGGAATTAAATAAATGACATCAGCACTTCCCTAGACAGTAAATCCCAGAAATTCCTTCAGATCCCATTTATCCTTGGAAAAGACCCAAAACCCGGACCAGACCTGGGATTATTTGCATTCCAGACTTTGTTTGGAAGCACGGAACGCATTCCAAGCACATGGGTCATTCCCAAACCTTCCACAGGCAGAGGGAAGAACAAATCCCTGGGATCCATGGGAAAAGATGGGATAAAAGCCGTGGCTTGTGGCATTAAGAACACACTGCTGCCATCCAAGCTGGATTATTCCAAGAGCTAATCGGCTCCAGAGCGTGAGGAGACTCCGGAGCAAACAGGATTGGAGGCTGGAATTCTCCCAGCGCTGTTGTAATCCAGCAGGGATATCCATAAACCAGTAGGGATATCCATAATCCTTCCCAAAATTGCCCCTGAAGCTCCGAGGTGCTGGGAGAAGCCGGAATCTGAGCAATAATTCCCTTCAAGTCCTGCTTTTTTTGTACATTCCCGGTTTTCCAAAAGGGGAGTGATCCCCCCAAGCTCTGCAGGAATGCTGTGGGATGGGGAGGTGCTTTTAAAATCCACCTGGAGCGTCGGATTCCCTGTGGAACTCGTGGGAATTCTGTCCACACCTGCCGGGTTCATCCCGAAGTTCTGCCAGCTGGAAAAGCACCTTTCCCAAGCCAGAGAATTCCACAAATCTCGCCAAGATCCACATCTCCTGCAGGAGATCCAAACCAGGATTTCCATCTTTCCTTTCCTTTCCTTTCCTTTCCTT
>WAAE01000570.1:174531-192417 GCA_013400495.1 Nicator chloris
CTCCTCTCCTTTCCTCTCTTTCCCCCTTCCATTTCCCCTTCCTTTTCCCCCTTTCCCCTTTACTTTCCCCCTTTCTTTTTCCTTGTACCTAACAGGACCAGAGTCACAGGAGAGGCCTCAACAACGAATATTTGGGGATAAAAGCAGAACAAGAAGCAAAAAAGTCTTCAATGGAGCAGCCTAAAAGCAGCGGGGGCTCTCTGGGCTCCAGGGGAAACAAGAGGGGCTGGAACTGGGATGAAATCCTCTCATCCCTGAGCCTCCTTTTCTCCAGGCTAAACAACCCCAGCTCCCTCAGCCGTTCTTCCAAAGGCTTGTGCTCCATGCCCTTCGTCTTGTTGCCCTCCTCTGGACACATTCAAGCATCTCAACGTCCTTCCTACAGCTGCATGAGGGCAGCCCCTGCCGCCATGACACTTCCCCTCAGCCACCTTCCCGCCTTTCCCCGTCACCACGGCAACGAGTCGCCGTCACCACGGCAACGAGCCGCGTGGGGGCGGGCGCTAAACAGCACATTCGCCAATCGGCACCCCTCTCGGGGCGGATCCGCTCTCTGATTGGTGCACGCCGCTGTCCGTCAACCCTCCGGCCCGCCTCGGCGTTGGTTGCTGTGGTGAGGGGAGGACGCTGGGGCGGGAGCGGGGAGCGGCGGCGGCTCCGCCATGGCGCTGCCCGAGGAGCCGCATCCCCCGATCGTTTCCTCCCGCCCACTGCCCGGCAAGATCTGCGATGTGGTCCGCACCGAGAGGCCGCGCTCCTGCTGCGGCATGGCCATGGCCGGCTTGCGCACCGCCAAGTACCAGCTGCCCGAGTGGCACCGCCGCAACGCGGGCGTCTACTACTCGGCGTCCGCGGCGAGCGAGGACGCGGAGCGCGGCCGCGCCGAGGCCAAGAACCTGGCCAAGCATGCGGCCGCCAGCGCGCAGCGAGCCCAGCAATGCTCCAAGGCCACCCTGGGCCAGCGGCTGCAGGACATCCAGTTCTGGAGGACGGAGCTGCAGAAGGAGATCATGGAGCTGGACGCCGAGACCAACCTGCTGGCGGCCCAGAAGCTGCGGCTGGAGCGGGCGCTCGATGCCACCGAGGTGCCCTACGCGGTTGTCATCGATAACCTGGAGTGCCGCGATCGGCGGCAGCCCCCGGACCTGGTGATCGATCAGGTGGAGACGGAGCTGCTGAAGGTGAGCAGGAGCTGAGGCCGGTGGCAGCCCTGGCGCTGCTGCCCTCTGGGTGACAGCGCTGAAAGGAGGAGGTGAAACCGGCTGCTGGAAGTGTCTCCTGCGGTCCGGCGTCTGCTGCCCCTTCCTGGACTCCCGGTGTCACGCCAAGGATTTTTTTCGGGTCTTTGCTGTGTTTAAAAAGTGTTTCAAGCCGCTTTGGGAAGTGATCACACTTTGAAAAGTGTGGCTGGAGGAGGGCAGGTCCCTCCCTCAGCCCAGATGCCAACAAAACCAACCCAGAGTTTTCCGGCACCAACACGAAAATCCCATTCTGTCATAAATTCCTTCTCTACTCGCCTTGAAATCCCCTCCTCTCTGCAGGTTACGCTGTAAAACTCCACAATCCAAAAGTTCAGGAACAGTGGGACATTCCTTGGCTGTTCCCATGCTCAAATGATCCAAATTTTGGCAGTTGCTGTCATTAATTTTCCCTGAGTTTTGCCAAGGTGATGATCCAACCCTGTCACCAGAGATTGCTGTCAAATTCCTGAGTCATTCTTGTGCTGGATATTACAAACCCCACATTTTCCAGGGTATTTTCCATCCTGGAATTGCACCTATTCCAATATCCCATAATTTAATTAATGATTATTCACCTCAGCCTCCAGTCAGAGTCAGCTCATGATCAGTTACTCATTAAACCAGAGGATTAATATTTGAAAAATATGGATCAGACGGAAATGTTTGGACAATGGCAGCTGGTGAGGTTTTTGGGATTATCCTGGGAAGAACCAGGAATTGCTTGATCCCTCTGGATTCTTCCCAACTCAGAATATTCTAGGATTCCACATAGAGGGCATGGTAGGATTTAGGAATATTTTGAGTGGGAATTGTGTGTAATTTCTGATTTCTAAGCAATATTTAGGAGGTTTTTCCAGTTAAAAATATAAACAGGGGAGAGTTGGTGTAGGATATTTCCATGTGGGAATTGTTACAAAATTCAGGGAATCAGGGAAAATTTTTAGGTTGGAAAAGACTTTAAAGCTCATCAAGTCCATCCTGATTAATCTGGTTCCGTGGGGATATTCCCTGATTTTTTCCCTATCTCAAAACTGAGCAAGGAATTCATTTATTCCCTGTATTCTGATGGGATCATGGAATCCTGGAATGGTTTGGGATGGATGGGACCTTAAAAATCACAGATTCCCACCTCTCCCCACTATTCCCATCCTCTCC
Organism: Nicator chloris; assembly: GCA_013400495.1. Lineage (NCBI taxonomy): Eukaryota > Metazoa > Chordata > Aves > Passeriformes > Pycnonotidae > Nicator > Nicator chloris. The sequence goes on from WAAE01000570.1 coordinate 176,928, forward strand.
CAAAATCCCAGCTTTCTCCAAGTCCTGTCCAGCCTGGCCTTGGACATTTCAGGGATGGAGCAGCCACAGCTTCTCTGGGAATCTGTGCCAGGCAAGAATTCCTTCCATAACAGGACAGCACAGGGACTTTTGCATGGAATCCACAGAATTCCCAGGCTTTAGAAGTATTCCAGGTTCTTCAGCCTCCATAGGTTTAGAGCTGAGTTCCAATTCCAGATCCCCCCAGGATGTGGTGACTCCACAGTTCCAAGTTTTACCAGAACAAAGTGAGAGTAGATAAGGGAATTTAAGGATTTATCCACAAATTGCTCCTCGGGATTGTGTTGCCTGCTCTGCATCCACGGAATTCTCCCTGTTTTTCCTTAGGAAGCGGAGCTGATCCGGGATATCCGGGATCTTCTGAAAAGAACCATCATCCAAGCTACCACCCAGATTAGGTAAAGCATTTCCTAGGATTCGTCCAAATAATTCCTGGGATAAAGGTGGATACAGGTCTCAGCCAGGCCAGGATTAGGAGCTGTGGGAATTCCATTTAAACCTGGAAACCTCCGGATTTTCAGGTAGATTTAGATTTTCCTCCTTCCCAGGACTGTGTTGGATTTCTTTTCCAACACTAAATTCCAGTGATATAAAAACGTTCTCTGGATATCTTCTTGGGAATAGCTTTGTATTATTAAAGGGATTTTTGGGATCAGAGAGGCTTTCCAAGAGGACTTTTTTGCCACCAGATGTCGATGTGACCTTTAAATCTGGAATTTCTGTGCCAGGCCAGGTGTTCCTTGCAATTCCAAAGGATTATTGGCTTGGAATTTCAAACAAACCCTTTGGAGGATGTTATGGATCCTAAAATCCATCAATATAAAGGAATTAACTGCTGGAAACTTCATATTTCAGTAAAAAAATCCTTTAATCTGCTCCTGTTCTACCTGATTAAAAAAATACTGTTTTTTAAACAATGGCTGTAAATGCCAATTAATATAAAGTACCTCTGTTATATTAATTAGAGCATGAGAACAACCTAATGAGTTTAATTTGGGGGATTTAATTGTTTTAAGAACATTTTAGCCTTACTTTAATCCCATTTTAGCCCCATTTTAATCCCATTTTAGTCCAAATTCAGCCCCATGTATTCCCATTTTATCCCAGTTTTAGCCCCATTTATTCCCATTTTAGTCCAGTTTTAGTCCCATTTTATTCCCATTTTCCAGAATTCCCAAAGTTGCTCCAAGCTCTGACACCTGGTGTTATCAGCTGATAACAACACAAAGGCTTTTGCAATGAGAATAATTATAATTACAATTAACTGAGCCATCTGTGACTCCAATTAACAACAAAGCAGCAATTTTAATCTGAACTTCATTAGAGATTATCCAGTTCCATGGGCAGGTACCTTCCACAATCCCAGGGTGCTCCAAGCTGGCCTTGGACACTCCCAGGGATCCAGGGACAGCCACAGCTTGTCTGGGAATTCTGTTCCAGGGCCTCCCCACCCTCACACTGGATTTTTTCCCAATATCCCATCTCAATCGGGTTGCTTTTCCAGACACCCTCACACTGGATTTTTTCCCCAGTATCCCATCTCAGTCAGGTTCCTCTTCCAGACACCCTCACACTGGAATTTTTTCCTGATATCCCATCTCAATCGGGCTGCTTTTCCAGACACCCTCACACTGGAATTTTTCTCTATATCCCATCTCAATCAGGCTGCTCTTCCAGACACCCTCACACTGGATTTTTTCCCCAATATTCCATCTCAATCAGGCTGCTCTTCCAGACACCCTCACACTGGAATTTTTTCTCGATATCCCATCTAAATCAGGCTCCTTTTCCAGACACCCTCACACTGGATTTTTTCCTGATATCCCATCTCAATCAGGCTGCTCTTCCAGACACCCTCACACTGGATTTTTTCCCAGATATCCCATCTCAATCAGGCTCCTCTTCCAGACACCATCACACTGGAATTTTTTCCTGATATCCCATCTCAGTCAGGTTCCTCTTCCAGACACCCTCACACTGGAATTTTTTCCTGATATCCCATCTCAATCAGGTTCCTCTTTCAGACACCCTCACACTGGAATTTTTTCCCGATATCCCATCTCAATCAGGTTCCCCTTCCAGGAGATGGAGGTGGGAGGGAGAGTTTGGGATTTTCCAGCCCGCGAGGAATTTCGTGGTCTTGTTTCCCTGTGGAACACCAAGGGTGGGGCTACGCCCCCAAATAGGGATGGGCTGGGAATCCTCTCGCTTCCAGCTGAGCTGTGATCCTGACTTTCCAGATCCAATCGGATCCAGAAGGAGAACTGCGAGCTGGACTGGTCGGATAAGGTGGAGACGTACCACATCGACGACAAATGCGTCAGCTACTGCAACGACAGCACCAACGTCCAGTTCCACCCCAGCTCCGTCAAGTTCCAGGAGAAGTGAGTCATTCCCAGGATCCTCCTGGGATAACACCCCTGGAATGCTCAATTCCAGCTGGGATTGGGCATGGAAAGAGTGTCGAGGTGGCTCCATGGATGTCCTACGTGGAGTATTTGGGTTGGAAGTTCCTGGAGGATCATCCAGTTCCAATCCCAGCACCTTCCACCATCCCAAGTTGCTCCAAGCTCCATCCTTGGATTCTTCCAGGGGTGGGGCTGTCACAGCTTCTCTGGGAATTCTGTTCCAGCCCCTCCTCACCCTCCAAGGGAATTCCTTCCCAATATCCCATCTATCTCTGCCTCTCCATGTGAAGCCATTCCCAGTGTCCTGTCCCTCCATCCCTTGTCCCAAATTCCTTTCCAGGCATCCTGGAGCCCCTGTAGGCCCTGGAAGGGGCTCTGAGCTCTCCCTGGAGCTTTCCTTTCTCCTGTCAAGATCCCATTTTTCTTTATTATTTCCAACCTGTAAATCCTGAAGATATTCCCAAGTTTATTTGCTGGGACTGAACTGGACAAAAAAAAAGTGTGAATGTTTTGGGCAGCTTTAGCTCAAGATGGAAACACTTGGACTGATTTTATCTCAGGCTTTGGTTCCCTCTGAAGGCACAGGAGTGAGAGTTTATTAATTTTGGGATTTTTTATTAATTGATTTGAGAATTTTTATTGATTTATTCGAGGATTTTTAATGATTTATTAGAAAATCTTTATTAATTTATTTGAGAATTTTTATGCGTTTATTAGAGGATTTTTATTAATTTAATTTGAGAATTTTCATTGATTCATTCAAGGATTTTTATTGATTTAGTAGAGGATTTTAATTGATTTATTTAAGGATTTTTATTAACGTATTTGAGGATTTTTATTAACTTATTCAAGTATTTTTATGGATTTGTTAAAGGATTTTTATTAATTTATTTGGGGATTTTTATTGATTTATTCAAGTATTTTTATGGATTTGTTAAAGGATTTTTATTGATTTATTTGAGGATTTTTATTGATTTATTTGAGGATTTTTATTGATTTCTTCAAGAATTTTTATAGATTTATGAGAATTTTTATTGATTTATTTGAAGACTTTTATGGATTTATTTGAGGATTTGTATTAATTTCATCAAGAACTTGTATTAATTTATTTGAGGATTTAAATTAATTTATTAAAGTATTAACCCTGTACCTCCCACTGCAAGCAAGACCTGAACCCCCCAGAACCCTCCACCTCTTTTCCAAGGGGAACAAAACCCTGCTTTTAAAGGACAAAATCCTCATTTTATCCCATTCCTCGTTCTTCCAGCGCCTCCACACCCAAATCCTGGGCCCAGTTCAGCCACGACAACATTTCCAGGGCGGAACAGGAAAAATTGGCCTCGGTGCAGCTGCGGTCTCTGATCAACAACATCATCCACGACGCGTCCGAGGACCTGCGCATGCAGCGCGCCGCCGTCCGCGAGGCCTTCGACAGCCACTGCAGGGAGCTGGCCGATGCCAAACTCCGCCTGGAGCAGCACCTGGAGCAGGTTCGTGGGATTTCATGGAATTCTGGCCTCGCGGGAGGTTCACCCCGGAAAATGAAGTGGTTTCGTGCGCACGGGGCTCTGTTGGAGCTCTGGTTGCGGGGAATTTTGGGCTTTCTGTGCCCACCCCCAGGGAAACGCTGCATTCGGCCTGAGGCCGTGGAGAAGGCTTCTAAAACGGAGTGATGGCACTGGGATTGTTGGTGTGTGGTTTGAGAAGCGTGTGATGTCCCAGGGTGGACAACTTGGAGTCTAGGGTTTTGGAATGCAGTGATCTACGTACAGCAACATGGAGGATTTAGGGCGTAGGCGTACTCCTTCTTTTTCACCTTCTTCTTCATGGGTTTGGGTGGTTTTTTGTCATTGGTTAAGAAATCCGCATTGCGGGCCACGGGTGGTTGGTTATTGGGTTTCAAATAAAAACCATTTCAGTGGCATTTCATAATTGGACAGATTGTCCTTGAAAAAGACCTTGTAGAGACAGACAAGTGCTCCATTTTGCACCTTGTTGACTGCAAGCACTGCAGCACTCATGGCTTGTGAGACTGTGATGTAGATAAGGATTAACAAACATCCGAGTCCCAGCACGAAAATATCATCTCCTGCATTCAATCCCGACTCCGGCAGAAGGCTGAAAAGGAGCCAGAACCTGGGCAAGGGGAGATTTACCCTGTACAATAAAATGGTTTCACCCACATGGGGGTTAAATGTTTTGGTGTCGGATTTGGATGCAGGGAGAGATTTCAGGGCTTTGTTGTGCTCTTGGTGCTTTTTGTTGGGATGGAGTTCAGTTCAACGCTTCAATCCTGAGCTAAACCCTAAAACTGGCTGATCAGGGGAGCTCTGCTTGAGCCAGGATTCCCAGATTTTTCTGGAATAGCAGTGAAGTCAACCTGGCAGGTGATTTCAGCCTCCTTTGACAACCACTGCAGGGAGCTGGCTGATGCCAAACTCCAGCTGGAGCAGCACCTGGAGCAGGTTTGTGGGATTTCATGGAATTCTGGCATCACGGGAGCTCCATCCTGTAAAATGAAATGGTTTCACCACATGGGGATCAAACATTTCGGTGTCAGATTTGGATGCAGGGAGAGATTTCAGGGCTTTGTTGTGCTCTTGGTGCTTTTTGTTAAAATTCCCTCCCCTCTGCAGGTTACTCTTTAAAACTCCACAATCCCAAAGTTCAGGAACAGTGGGACATTCCTTGGCTGTTCCCATGCTCAAATGATCCAAATTTTGGCAGTTGCTGTCATTAATTTTCCCTGAGTTTTGCCAAGGTGATGATCCAAGCCTGTCACATTATTTATAATAATATAAATTATTATAATTATTATTAGTATTATCTTGGGATGGAGTTCCATTAAACACTTTAATCCTGAGCTAAACCCTAAAATTGGCTGATCAGGGAGCTCTGGTTGAGCCAGGATTCCCAGATTTTTCTGGAATGGCAGTCAAGTCAACCTGGCAGGTGATTTCAGCCTCCCCCAACGTGGAGCAGCTCCTTCTTTTGTGGGTTTGACTGGATTTTACTTGGAATTCTGTGCTCTTTAAACGTTATTTCCTGCTTTTTGTCCATGATGTCCTGCTCCTTTCAAAAATTTGGGAGTAAAGATTTTCCTCATGTCTGGATCAAGGCCATTGGAAATGAGGGAAAAAAGTCATTCCTCAGCCCCTGGTGGCAATTCCTGGCGTTGGGATTTTGTCATCCCACAGAACACATGGAAGAGGATTTGAGGGAATATTTCCTGCTTCTTTTTAGACTGAAAATGAGATTTTCATCGTAATAATAAAAACAAAGAGGTCAAAACCACCTCAGTGCTTTTTTTTTGCCGTGAACTAGGGGTGACTTTGGGCCAATGTTCCCTTTTTTCTCTTTTAGCCATTGGCAAGTGTAGAAAAAATAAAAATACCTTAGGAATTCTGGGGGATATCAGCTGGATGTCTTTATTTTTTACATGTGTATCAACAGTTATAAGGGGAAGAATCTCAGGATTTCCTTTGTTTTCCATTTTCTTGAGAAATCCTGGCATACCCAAGCTGACCAGCAGCTTTCCTCCAAAATAAATCGATTTTTTTTCTTGGATTTCCAGTTAAAATTTACAATTCAAAGCACTCCATGGAGGTGGGATGTGTTGTCATGCCACAGCAAACATGGGAGAGGTCTGGGATCTCTCCCGTGGTTTTGGGACACGGGAGAGGCTGCAGAATATTTTCTGTTTTATTTAAACTAAAGCTGTGATTCTCAGTGTAATAATAATAAAAAAGAAAAGGTCAAACCCACCTTAATTCTTGTATTTAATCTTAAATAAAATAAAATTAATTGTATTCTCACCTAAAATGAAAATTACTCAGTTGTGCCTAATTCTCCAGGCCGGTGGTGAAAACTTCACCGCTTCATCACGGACAGATCTTTTTGGGGGTGGTATTTATCATTGTTTGAAATGGTTTTCCTTGGAATTCCCTCTCCAGATCCTGAAGGATATTGGGGAGGAGGAAGCCAACATTGTGAACCTGAAGAAAGCCATCAGGGACAAGGAGGCTCACCTGAAGGTGGCTCACACCAGGCTCTACGACAGATCCTTCAGGCCCAACGTCGAGCTCTGCAGGGATGAGCCCCAGTTCAGGTCATTAAATCAACCCCAATTTAGGCAATTAACCCCAACTTGGGTAATTAATCAACTCCTCCAAGGCTCCTGTTCCATCCTAAAGGGATTTGGGGCAGTTTTAATTTTTTTTTTTACCTCAAAACTTGTAATTTTTTTGACTCAAAGTCAGAAATAACTTTTCGATTCTGTAGTTGATCTTTATCCCAAATCCAACCTTTCTGAGCAATTCCTCTGCGGTGTTTTCCTGATGAATTTTCCATTCTGTAGTTGATCTTTATCCCAAATCCAACCTTTCTGAGCAATTCCTCTGAGGTGTTTTCCTGATGAATTTTTCGATTCTGTAGTTGATCTTTATCCCAAATCCAACCTTTCTGAGCAATTTCTCTGAGGTCTTTTCCTGATGAATTTTCCATTCTGTAGCTGATCTTTATCCCAAATCCAATCCTTTTGAGCAATTCCTCTGCGGTGTTTTCCTGATGAATTTTCCATTCTGTAGCTGATCTTTATCCCAAATCCAATCCTTTTGAGTGATTTCTCTGAGGTGTTTTCCTGATGAATTTTCCATTCTGTAGCTGATCTTTATCCCAAACCCAAACTCTTGGATCACCATCCCCTGATTTTTCATGACTGAACCCAATCCCTTCCAGGCTGGTGAGCGAAGTGGAAGAAATCACAGTGTTCCTGGAGGCCCTGAAGAGAAAACTGATGGAATCGGAGCAGAACCTGAAGAATTTGGAGGAGACCAGGATGAAGCTGGAGAAGGAGATCGCTGTGAAGGCCAACAGCATTTTCATTGACAGGCAGAAGTGCATGGGCTACCGCCTTCGCTACCCCGTGGACCTGGAAGCAGCGAGTTACAAACAGTGATTTCTGTACTCACCCTGCAAAATCCAGGAGAAAAACACAGTTCCTTCTTTTCTGTTGGGCCATTGGGAAGTGTGGAAAAAAAATCTGGGAGGTTTCGTATGAGACAAATTGAGAAATTATACATGGAAGTGTTCATGGAAGTGTTGTGTTCACTCAGTTCTCTTCTGCTTGGGTTAAAAGGCTTGAAGTCCTTTCCTTTCCTTTCCTTTCCTTTCCTTTCCTTTCCTTTCCTTTCCTTTCCTTTCCTTTCCTTTCCTTTCCTTTCCTTTCCTTTCCTTTCCTTTCCTTTCCTTTCCTTTCCTTTCCTTTCCTTTCCTTTCCTTTCCTTTCCTTTCCTTTCCTTTCCTTTCCNCCTTCCCCTTCCCCTTCCCCTTCCCCTTCCCCTTCCCCAACCTTCCCAAACCTTCCCTTCCCAAACCTTCCCTTTCCCCTATAAAACCCATAAATCCAGAGTTTCAACCAGCTGAAAATCAATTTATTCCAATCTATCCATAACATGTGTGCCTATTTGGGGAGATTTCATCCCAATAATTAAATAGGAGCGAAATTTTATTAGGAATAAGAAGAAATAGGAGTGGATATTTCTTAGGAGCAATAACAATATCCAGGTGGAAATAAAATATTTATACCTTGAAATGAGAGCAATAAAACTGAGGAACACCCACTCAGCAAGTGGTTTAAGCTGCTCAGACATTATTAATAAAATCCACAAATTTTCCACAAATTTTCCAGACCTTAAGCCAATCTGCCCTTTGGAAAACCACTCCCAATCCATGGCACCTGCTGAAATGAATCCAAGGGTTTTTAACCTTCAAGGTGATTCATTTTAATTTTTTTCAAGGCAAAAAAAACCAAGAGAAAATTTAACCAGCTTGGGAACGCAATCCTGAATTTCCCCTTCAGCACTGGGATGTGGAAAGGAGCAGGTGCTGTGTTCCAGTTTTCCCTGGAAGCAAAGCCTGTGGATGAGCTGTTATCCATCATTTTATCCATAATTATCCTCATCAGCTCCCCCAGCAAATGCCATGGAGCCATTATTGGACACTTGTTAAATATGTGATGTGTCCAAAAACGGGGAAAAATGACCGGACCAAAATTCCATCGTTTCCTGTTTTACAGGGAATTTTAACCTTTAAAAAAAAAGCTGCTCAAAGAGGGAAAAAAAAAATCCTTAAAGGCAAAATTCCCCCCAAAACCCTGGCCAGGGACATGTGCAGAGCCCATTGATGGAGTGTGGCATTGGAATTCCTGGGATTTGGTGTTATTGGGATTCAGGATTCTCCAGGAATTGCTATTCCTGCTAAATCTGCCCCCATTCCTTTGGGAATGTCAACGAGGGCTTGAGATCCAAGAGTCTGCATTGTCCTGTGGGATTTTTCATGGATTTCTCCTCATGATTCCATTTGATAGCCCAGATGTTGGATCCTGAGGGAGAGATCACGGAATCCTGGAATGATTGGGGTTGGAAGAGACCTTAAATCCCATCCACTTCCAACTCCAGCACCTTCCTCTATCCCAGGTTTTTCCAAACTCTGTCCAACCTGGAGCATTCCAGGGATGGGGCAACCAAAGCTTCTCTGGGAATTCCATCCCAACCTGGAATTCCTTCCCAAAATCCCATCTAAACCTTCCCTCTTTTTGCTTAAAGCCGCTAGATAGATTTACAATATAGAATAATTATGTTTTATAGGATTAAGATTGAAGGGAAAACCCTGGAGCAGCCTTTGTCCCACTTTTCCCAGGATTCCAAGCAGCAAAGTTTTGCTCCCGTCCCTCCCAACCAGCAGCACTTGGAAAAAGGGAAACCTCAGCCTTTAATCCATAAAAAGTGAAAAAATGTGCTGGGAAAAAAGAATCCAAACATCCCAAAGCGTTTAAACAAATATTCCAACAGGTTTATCCAATATCCCAACACATTTATCAAATATCCCAACACGTCAAATATCCCAACATTATCAAATATCCCAATATTTATCAAATATCCTGACACATTTATCAAATATCCCAAGACATTTATCAAATATCCCAAGACATTTATCAAATATCCCAACGTTTATCCATTATCCCAACATTTATCAAATATCCTCACACATTTATCAAATATCCCAACATTTGTCACCCTCTGCTGATAAGAGGGGTTTTATTCCCAGCCTGTGTGAAAGCGGAAGGGGAAAGATTGGGAAATTCCAGTGAATTGGCTCCGGTTTTCCGTAAAATCCCAATGGTTTGGGTTGGAATGGACTTTAAAAATCAGCAGGATTGTGGTTTTTAGGAGCATCTCCTCTGCTGGGGGAGGGTTCATCCCATTCCCACCCTGCCAAGGGCAGGAAAACTTTGGAAGAAGCTGGAGAAGGATCCCAGTGCCCCGCAGGGAGAATTCCCCTTCCCTTTCCCAGCCCCTTTCCCGTCCTTCCCAAACCATTTCCCTGCTTTCCCTCCGGTGGTTCCAGTTGTTTCCCACTTTTCCCACAGAGAGCGGCGGCGTCAATCCCTGTGATTCAGTTCCTGGGGATAATTGGCCTGGAGGGAAAATGGAATGAAAAGCAGAGAGGGCAGAAATGAGATTATTGTCCAGGCTCCATTTAACTCCCTGTGCCGTGGGAGCGCGCGGATGTTCCCGAGGAACGGGCAGGGCCCATTTGCCTGCAGTGGAAATGTTTCATTCCTGGGAAAACAGAGCCAATTTGTCAGATTATTGTAATTATTTTAGACTGGATCGGCTGGAGAGAGGGAGGCTGGGAGCTGGGATAATAAAAAACTCAGGAAAAGCAGTGAGGAACTGGGCTGGGAAAGCTGCACAACCGCAGGGATGAGCAGCTTTGGGATGGGGTGGTGGGGCCAGGGCTTCTCTTGATCCCAAATATTGCATCCATGGGTCAAACTTTCCTTTCCTTTCCTTTCCTTTCCTTTCCTTTCCTTTCCTTTCCTTTCCTTTCCTTTCCTTTCCTTTCCTTTCCTTTCCTTTCCTTTCCTTTCCTTTCCTTTCCTTTCCTTTCCTTTCCTTTCCTTTCCTTTCCTTTCCTCCCCTCCCCTTTCCTTTCCTTTCCTTTCCTTTCCTTTCCTTTCCTTTCCTTTCCTTTCCTTTCCTTTCNTTTCCCTGCTCCCACTCCATCCTCAAATTTCAGGGAACATCTGCTGGGCTGGAGCTATTCCACAGGTGGAAAAAGGTGGGAATTAAATAAACACCAGCATCTGGGAATAAATTAAACCTCATTTGGGATGATGTCCCAGAGGGAATGAATAAAAATGGGAGCAGCAAAAATCCACCAGGGAGGTAAACACGGTGTTCCCATCGTGTTTTCCTGGTGGGATTTGCCAGAGGGAAAACGGGATCTTAAATCTGGGAAGTTCAGGGAACAGGATCTGCTGGAGCCTGAGGGATCCCATTTCCCTCGGCTGGGATTGGGAATCGAGGCGTTCCCACAGCCCAGGCTGGAAAAAAGAAAAGAGGGACAAAGGGACTGGATTTTCTGTGATAATTTTATAGAGCAATTAATTCGTAAATCAAAGTTTTCCCTAATGTTGTTAAAAAGGGAGCAGGGAAATGGGAAGGGTTTGGAGTTGGCAGGAGTAGGAAAAGCAAAAGGAAAGCTGGGATGATCCAATTTCACTCCCAAAATTCCCAAACTGAGCCCTAAATCCCCCGATATTCCAACTCTTTTTGGATCTCAGGTTTTGACCATGCCTGATTCCCCTCTGGAATAAAATTCCAGCTGGTTTTGGTGCTCTGCAAGCTCAGTTGCTGCTCTGGAGAAGTGAAGGAGTTTTCCTCTGAAAAGACTAAAATTCCTCTTGGAATTAGGACTTGGTGTCCGACAGGAGTCATTGGAGGCTGGAGCCTCCTCTGCCACACCAGAGATTCATAATTCACACCCAGAATTTCTCCTCTCTCCTTGCTCCCTTCCCACCCCAGCACTTTCTGGAGGAATCACAGGTTGGGGATTTTATTTTGGTGCCATTTAACAGATTTTTAGAATTCCCACCCCAGAACAAGCAGCAGGAAGGAGCTGCCAGCTTTTCCAAGGAGTCCCACGCAGGCAGGGCAGGAATTTCTGGTGTTTCCCCTAAATACCTTGGTGTTTGCAAGCTTTAGCAGATTCTTCCAGCAGGTGGCAAAGGATTTATTTCCGGAATTTTCCTCACCCACGCTCCTGCTCTGCCTTCCCCATCCCGGGTTTCTCCAGAACCAGGAGAATCTTGGAGCTGCAGCTTTGGGATCAAAAATTCCCTGGAAATCAGAACAAGAAGGAGCAGAATTCCTGCCTCTTTTCCCAGTTTTTGCACCAAGCCAGTCCTAATTAATTTGCTTTATTTTCTGGAATTGAAGTCAGGAATATCCAGAAGCTTCCATGGCTCTTGGATTTTCCTGCCCGGACCATCCTGCAGCCACTTCAGGGTTATTTCCATGGGTTTATTTCCATGGGATTGTTTCCATGGGATTGTTTCCATGGGATTCCTGGGATTTGGTGAAGTTTTCTGCTCTTTGACGATGAGAAACAGAACTCAGGGAAAAGGGATGGATCTCCCCAAAATCACCTGGGATTTTGGTGGATTTTCCCAGCTTTCCTTTCCCTTTTAGGGGAGAAAATTCCCTGATTTTGCTGCCACAGCTGAAGTGAATCCACCCCCCAAACCCCCCCTTTTTTTTTTTCCTTAAAAATTCTTCCACTCACCCCAAACTCCTTCTCACGAGGGGAAATTCTGGGATTTGCCAGTGGAATGGAGCAAATTCCACAAGACTCCAGAGGCTGGGCTGAGCCTTGGCACTGGATTTATTTTTATGTATCTAAAACTTAATCTCCCCTCAATTCCAAAATGTTGGGTAAGGACCCATTTCTGGGGCAAAACCCCATTTCTGGGGGTAAAAAGGAAGCATCAAAATGTTCTTTTTAGTACTCAGGGGTGGGTTTGGTTGGAGAATTCCATCTTTATTGATTTCCAAGTGGGATTTCAAGGATGGCTCCTGAAAATCGGCTGCTCCCAGGAATGGGGGAAGCAGAGTCTTCCCAGCGTTCCCAAAATATTCCAAATCTCCTTCATTGTGCCCTGGGAAGAAGCAGGAGAGAGTTTTGCTCTTGGAATTCTTTCTTCCAGCAGATATTTTCCAAATGCATTTCCGTAATTCCGATTCCAAGAGCTTTGGGTCCTTATGGATAAAACCACAACATTTTTTGATTCATTTTGGGGTTTTTTATTTCCACAAATGGCATTCTGAAGGATTTTGATAAGAGCTGGGCGTTGTTATCTTCCCGAGGCAGGAATATTTACCAGAGATTCCCTCTTCAGCTTGAAAACAATCCCAAAAAAATCAGCACTTGCAGTTCCTGAGGAGAAAAGCGGGAATGCAGGAGTCCTTTGCCTCCAGGCAATTCTGGGAGCCCCATTCCCATCCAGACACTTTCCTTCATTTTATTCAAAGAGTCTGGCACGGTGGAAAAAGTATTTCCAGGAATTTCACCACCTTTCGGAGGCGCTGGAAAGAAGGAATTCCAAAAATAATGGGATTTTTCATGAGTTCCAGTTCAGCTTTGTCCGGGAGAACAATCCAAGGATATCGGGAATTGTCAGGATTTGAATGGATTTATTCAAACCTCGTGTGAAAAACCATTTCAGCGTCGGTGGGTGGCACCTCAGCCACAACCCACGGTTTTCAGGGAACAATTCCACCCGGGAACGACTCGCTGGAAGCAATTAGAAGTTTCGGGCTTGCTGGGAAGCGGAAAAGTTGGATGGGATTTAAAGTCGGCGCCGCGGGAATGGAGCAGGAATGAGGCACTGCTGTGTTTCAGCTCTCCCTGCGAGATCCTGGGGATTGGAAAACAGGGAATTCGGCCTGGAGTGAATTCCTGCTGGGAGCGGGAGCTGGGGAGGAAAAATGAGGCCAAAAAAGGGGATTTTGGTGCGTTCAGAGCCTCTGCAGCACCACGGAGAGCGGCAAAGCACGAACCCGGGGATGAGGGAATTGGAACCGGTGGGAGGCTGGAGGAGCAGGAAAACAAAGCTGAGAAGGGGCACAGATAAGAGGAATCCTTTTCTAGAGGCTCATCCGCCCTAAAAGGGATTTAATTCTTGGTTAAGACTCAACTTTTGAGCATTCATTAAAACTCGACTTTGAGTTTAACTCATGGAAGGCTGAAGGAATAGGGGAATGAAACTGAGAAGGGGCCACGATAAGAGAAATCCTTTTCTAGAGGCTCATCTGTCCTCAAAAGGATTTAATTCTTGTTTTAGGCTTGGTTTTGAGCATTCATTTAAGGCTTGACTTTGAGTTTAACCGATAAGAGGGGGAGGAACAGGAAAATAAAACCGATAAGGCTTGAAGATAAATCCTTTTCTAGAGGCTCATCCATCCCAAAGTGGATTTAATTCTTGTTTCAGGCTNAATTATCTTGCTTTATTTTCTGGAATTGAAGTCAGGAATATCCAGAAGCTTCCATGACTCTTGGATTTTCCTGCCCGGACCATCCTGCAGCCACTTCAGGGTTATTTCCATGGGTTTATTTCCATGGGATTGTTTCCATGGGATTGTTTCCATGGGATTGTTTCCATGGGATTTGGTGAAATTTTCTCCTCTTTGACGATGAGAAACAGAACTCAGGGAAAAGGGATGGATCTCCCCAAAATCACCTGGGATTTTGGTGGATTTTCCCAGCTTTCCTTTCCCTTTTAGGGGAGAAAATTCCCTGATTTTGCTGCCACAGCTGAAGTGAATCCACCCCCCAAACCCCCCCTTTTTTTTTTTCCTTAAAAATTCTTCCACTCAGCCCAAACTCCTTCTCACGAGGGGAAATTCTGGGATTTGCCAGTGGAATGGAGCAAATTCCACAAGACTCCAGAGGCTGGGCTGAGCCTTGGCACTGGATGTATTTTTATGTATCTAAAACTTAATCTCCCCTCAATTCCAAAATGTTGGGTAAGGACCCATTTCTGGGGCAAAACCCCATTTCTGGGGGTAAAAAGGAAGCATCAAAATGTTCTTTTTAGTACTCAGGGGTGGGTTTGGTTGGAGAATTCCATCTTTATTGATTTCCAAGTGGGATTTCAAGGATGGCTCCTGAAAATCGGCTGCTCCCAGGAATGGGGGAAGCAGAGTCTTCCCAGCGTTCCCAAAATATTCCAAATCTCCTTCATTGTGCCCTGGGAAGAAGCAGGAGAGAGTTTTGCTCTTGGAATTCTTTCTTCCAGCAGATATTTCCCAAATGCATTTCCATAATTCCGATTCCAAGAGCTTTGGGTCCTTATGGATAAAACCACAACATTTTTTGATTCATTTTGGGGTTTTTTATTTCCACAAATGGCATTCTGAGGGATTTTGATAAGAGCTGGGCGTTGTTATCTTCCCGAGGCAGGAATATTTACCAGAGATTCCCTCTTCAGCTTGAAAACAATCCCAAAAAAATCAGCACTTGCAGTTCCTGAGGAGAAAAGCGGGAATGCAGGAGTCCTTTGCCTCCAGGCAATTTTGGGAGCCCCATTCCCATCCAGACACTTTCCTTCATTTTATTCAAAGAGTCTGGCACGGTGGAAAAAGTATTTCCAGGAATTTCACCACCTTTCGGAGGCGCTGGAAAGAAGGAATTCCAAAAATAATGGGATTTTTCATGAGTTCCAGTTCAGCTTTGTCCGGGAGAACAATCCAAGGATATCGGGAATTGTCAGGATTTGAATGGATTTATTCAAACCTCGTGTGAAAAACCATTTCAGCGTCGGTGGGTGGCACCTCAGCCACAACCCACGGTTTTCAGGGAACAATTCCACCCGGGAACGACTCGCTGGAAGCAATTAGAAGTTTCGGGCTTGCTGGGAAGCGGAAAAGTTGGATGGGATTTAAAGTCGGCGCTGCGGGAATGGAGCAGGAATGAGGCACTGCTGTGTTTCAGCTCTCCCTGCGAGATCCTGGGGATTGGAAAACAGGGAATTCGGCCTGGAGTGAATTCCTGCTGGGAGCGGGAGCTGGGGAGGAAAAATGAGGCCAAAAAAGGGGATTTTGGTGCGTTCAGAGCCTCTGCAGCACCACGGAGAGCGGCAAAGCACGAACCCGGGGATGAGGGAATTGGAACCGGTGGGAGGCTGGAGGAGCAGGAAA
>WAAE01000572.1:0-69934 GCA_013400495.1 Nicator chloris
TAGAAGAGGATGGGCTTCCTGTTTTATCCTAAGAGCTTGCAAGTTTTATCTTAAAGACTGACAGGTCACAAAGGAATATTAATGTATTTTGGGGCAAACGTGTATTGGCAAATAATGCAGCTGAACATCTGCAGATCAATAGAGTACCAACAGGGCCTGAGGACTGACCCAGTGCCCTCCCTGTGCACATCAGGAGCATTTCTGGATGAGAAGTGATAAAAAGATTCTGGAAGCTGTAGACTTTTCTCACCAGACCAACAGAGAGACAAAAGAAATCATCACTGGAGTGATCAGAAGCATAATTCATAGAGCAAACAGGCTCTGAGTAAACATGATATTCCTGCACTAGCCCATGCTTTTCTTGGATACCACTGCGCTCATTCTTCTGGGCTATAAATCAGGTCATCCTTCTCAAAAATATAGGTGCTGGATTCTCCAAAGAAAATAATATCACTTCTAGCATCAAAAGACCTATGACACATGGTTGGGCAGTTATAATTAGGTGCACATATGAGCTGACAAACTTGCTTTATTAGGTTATGTAATTTCTGGACACCTGAGCTATTGTCACAGCTAAAAAGCTAGATAGATTAAATGAGCTAGTAAGAAATCAAGTGCATTCAGAGTACTTATGTGCCATTTACCAACTCCAGACTATAGCTTAGAAGCACTATCCCTTTTCCTAAGAGATCAGTCATAAACTTTTGACAGAAACCTTTTTCTGGTTAAGACCATTGCAAAGTTATTGGGTTAGAGAATATTAAACATTACATGTGATGAAACATTCAGCACTGCAATGTGATACTAGATTCATGACTACTTGTGAAGAAAAATTCAGAAGAAAAATGTCTAAAAAAAGCAGCTGTTAAATGCAATTCTGTGGACAGACTATCAACCATGGAACCATGTGCATAATGAGGCCATGCCATATAAATTAAAGGGGGGCAGGTGATTTAAACATTATGTTGCCAGCCTCCAGCACAGTCCTTGAGGACCAGTAAGAGCCAACTTCAGCTGCCCAAAGCAACTACTGGCACCTACAGTCTCCAAATGCATCCATCACATAACTGGCTCCTTTGAAGCAGTAACTGTAATGACCTTAAAAAATATTATTAAAAAAATCCATACATAAGTTGTTTTGAAATTAAAGAAACTACAATCTGAAGACAAGCATCACAGGTGTATTTCTTTCATAGTGTTCTGAATTTCAACCATTTCTGTCCTTACTTTTTAAAGAGAAGGGGAAGAAGGAAGGATCACATTCAAGCCAGCAAGAGGACCACTCTGCCTTTCCCCTGACTGATAATTGACTCATTATTCACAGTCACAGCTCTCAACCTGCCAAGATCCTGTTGTAGACCACTGGCCTTCACAATATGTGATAAAAATCGAAAATAAGGGATACAAACACAACAAAATGTAGCAGAGGAAGAAAGTTGAAATGATATAAAGATTCACATATTTATTCTGCAGACAGATTCTGTCTCACTTTTTAGTCATTTCACTGTCATTTCACTTAGGTCTCTAGAAAAGTACATCTGAGTCTCTCAAGAGCAGTATCCATCACAATTGTGTGTCACTAAGAGTATGGTGCAGACTTCAGAAACATGTTTCAATCAAAAAGGATATCCAACTTGATAATTTTTTTTTCTCTCCTGCTATCTATCCTCTACATTGCCTAAAATTCTCTCTGTCTTCCAATTTGGACAGGAATTTTTTGAGAATGTCTAGTGATCACCCACATATTTCAAAGAATAATGGAGTCACTTATCACAAAAGCAGAGAAAAGAGCTACCTGTATTATCAGGAAAAACTTACTGCCAGTGAAATCTCTCAGATGACATAGCAGCCACAGAAGAGTGATAAAATTCTCATGGTCTGAAGCATTTCAAAGCCAGACTAGACACAGCAATCAATAACATACCAGAGAATACCTGGCTTGGGATAATACACTGGACAAAGCAATCCAAACTGCCAGGTAGTTCCCACCTTTTTTCAATTGGACTAATTAATTTCAAAAACAAAAAGTAGTTGAGATTTAGAAACAGGCCCCTTTAGCTGTAAAACAACAACAACAACAAAAAACCCAATAGTAGCAAAGCTACTATTTTAAGTTCCAATTTACTTTTTTGTCCTCAAATCCTGGACTGAGGGCCAGCAGAAAGCCTATGAACCCCTTAAATCTCTTCCAAGTTATGGTTTGATGGAAAACCTGGAATTCAAATACTACAGTGACTTTTTGCAGGACTCCTGAACAAAAAAATTCCAATTTTACTCACAGCCCCATAATAACTGTCTTAACAGAAGTCACAAGTACAAATGTTATGTTCATTCACTTTCTCTATTCTTCAAACACACTATCAGCAAGCATTTTAAAACAAGAAAAAAGGCTGTCAGTGAAATGTTTCCATAAAATACCACTTTGTCATATTCACAAGGTCATAACATACTCTAGAACCACCTGTATTTACCTATTTGCAACTATGCAAACCATTGTACAACGCTGAATTCATTTACCCTAAATTACAAGCTATAAGAGGAAAACAAGAAATCTCAAGGCTGAAAATCCAGTTTGCTGAGAAGGTAATTTGTAAAGTCTTCTATTAATTTTTGTTAACTCAATCAAAGCAGCTTCCACATTTTCTGCAGTAACCCTACCAAAATTTGCAGCCTTCCTATGCTTGTATGTTGTCCTGCTGGGAATAGAACATGGTGTTTTAAAGTTACTTAGCCTAAAACAGCCATTCTGATTTATGTTAAGCAGATACTTTTCTGTTTCCATGTATTTTTATGTATAAATTCCTGTAAATCAATGCAGTTTGTCCAGCTTTTCAAGACAAGAAGTCCAATTATCCCATACGGTATGTACCTGGAGGATTTCAGTATCAGAATCCTATATGTCTGTCCAAAATTAAGAGCAATTCAGGTGTAATTCAGGCACCTAAATTTTGTCATGTAGTCCTGTTTTAAGAATCTAAGAGCTTAGCCTCCTGATGCCACCCAAAAAGGCAGTGGATGTTTTATAGATATTTTACCATATCTGCCCACACTCAGCATCTGAATTGTCTATCCCACAGCTATCAGAATTCCTGTAAGGTCCATTCCAATTTTACTCCATCAAAATCCACACCAATTTTGATGGCAGTGTTCTCACAGTAGTACTGAGCAAGCAGAACTCCTTTAAAGCAAAGAACTTGCCTAAAACATTTACCTCAGTGTGCAAATTAATCTTTGTAACACAAAAATTCAGCTGGTGCAGCCTTTTCCCCTAATGTCTTTGATCTTACCCTGATTAAATGACAATCAGCACAAAGTATTGTTCAGCTTTTTTTTGTCCCCTTCAAAAAAGGCCAAGTTTTACTATAATCACTAATATGGGCTTGATTTTGTAATTTACATTTACCCATTTCTTTAGGAAATTCCACTCTATTATCTCCTCAGCTAGGATAAATACATATTCCATGGACTGGGACAAGTAATTTCAGTGGGACTAATTCTAACCTAAAAGGGTAAACTTTTAAGTCCCAACAGTTACTTTTGACTGCTATTTTTGGATACTTATTCTAGTATGTTTAAAAATAAGTCAGGAAAGGACTTTTTTATGTGCTCCTTCAGGGGAAAGATGAATGACTGCTACTCTCAAGTATATTTCAGCCACTCTCACAGACCTGCTCTAGCTTAATGTACAGCAATACTTCTCCAAAACTAACTGAGCTCCTAATTTCAAAAGTTTAGCTGTTTTTTTATTGTATCAGTATGTCTTCCTGTATACTTAATGGAACCTATGTGTTCTGCTTTTATGTAGCATTTATCTGTATCAATATCTATGTCTCTGTTGTGCTTTTGATAATCTCAGTGTTAGAAAAGGGGCAGTATTTCCTGTTTATTCCTCATTCACTCCATCTGATCACTTAAAAATTCATATGATTCTTTCACAGCTCAGCAGTGTTGCTGCTGGATACCTTCTCCATTTGAATACTAATGCTGTCAGTTAAATAACAAGGCAAACGTGCACTTCATCATTTCAGGAGCTTCTACAAGCCAAATCCTGTTTCTTTCAACAGATGTACAAGAACTCCAGACTTCTTTCTGAGTTATACTAAGCCACACTTTGAACCTTAGCTAGGAAAAACAGAATGTATTTGAGTTTATTTCTTAAATACTTGGCTTTTTGTTTTCTTTTTTTTTACAGTCAAAGAAACCGCAAATTTGCTTAAAGTTCTCCTCAGCACAAGCAAACTACACTAAATACATATGTTGGGAGCACTTAAAAGAACATACAATGTACTAATAAATCAGGGCAGAATCAATCTTGAAGACTTTCTGTGTGCTTGCATCCTAGAAGAATTCAGCACTAATGGGCGAGTAGGCAAGTGCTGTAAGAAAGAAGCAAATTGTATATAATTAAAAGCATCTGACATCTTCATACGAAGTATTCCTTTCTTAACAAGCAATATAAAAAAAGATGACAGCAGGTGGGAACAAAATAAAATGTCAGAAAGCCCATGAGTTTTGAAAATGCTGGAATATGGACATTATAATGACAACACTAAGACATACCTAAAAGGCTTGACTTTATTTTTAAAGATAAATACCTAATTTCTTGAAATTAGGCGTTGCTATTTAATTTTATACTGAACACTGCAAAGTACCCAATTCTACGGAGTTCAGCACTAAATTGGAAGTGAGGTCACTCGACTTCTGTTTCTAGTTGACCTGTTGAGTCACCTGTACACAGCTCTGATCTCTGACTTTATTTGCTTTGTGTCATTCCCACATGTGGAAAGGGGGCTTCCTCAGCTCACTGCAATACATGAAACTAAGACAACAGCTGCATTTAGTGCACCTGGACACCTTTCTAGACAAGGTGATGAGCTACAGTAGAGTTCACTCTGCTGCTGCTTTTTATATTACTAGAATTCAACCACTGCCAATGTGTCACTATAGCATAGAACCTCTACCAAAGTATCAACTTTGCAAAATTACTAAATATTTTCCTTTCTGTGTTCTAGTAAATTTCGGTTATGCAAGAGAATGAAAATACTTTTTTTTTTTTTAATAAATCTGAAATACTCTTCAGAAATTGTTTAGTAATAAAGGCATCACAGAAAAGAATAAAGAATTGCTATTAGGTAAGCATTGTTCAAGGGCTGTTCAAGTTCCCAGGAGTCTGAGTGACTCTGTACTTATCTAGTGCTGCCACTGAGCTATTGTGCAAATGCACGAGTCATTTCCCTTCTCCAGGCCTATTTTTTTCTGTCTACACAATTGAGACAAAGTGTCTTGCAGAGCAAATACCAGGACAACAAATATCCATAAAACAGATCCGTTATTATTTCAAAAAGAATCTATTAAGTTTGCATTTCTATGCCTGGGATTTCTTTCTACATTTAGGGGCTCTGTATGGTATTTGATTTGATACTATACTGAATAAAGGCTACATAGAGATGGCTGCTGAATTTATGATCAATAGAAAATTGCAAATTTTGTCTCCCAACCAATTCTATCAAATGATCCAGTACAACACACCAATAAAAAGCTCTGAATTGATGCTGTTTCCCTATTTCATGCCCTGTTTAAGTTCCATGGGGATGACAGATTAATTTAATTAGTTTTACTGAACTGTCTAGTTGCTTTTACTGGCCAATCTAGTTATAGGCTGAAATTTCTCTTGGGGTTAGCATTGTCCTACCGGTCCATTTTTAAAATAAAAGTGCATTTACTATCATTTCTTATATAGTTCTCTGCTAAGCTTTCTGCTGTGAAGACTGACATTTGTAAAGTGCCTCCACTGACACTTATACAGGAAGTTTAAAGTTGTTTTTCCTAAATGTGGTTAATGTAAAAAGGAAGCAGACAGCTACAGTCAAATGGCCTGTGAACGGAATACCCTGCCCAGCTTTCACTGGGGAATTAAGTTAACCTGAGCACAACACAGAATACGGCTCTTGCATGCCACCTGTAAGCACACAAGTAAGCAGTCACTTCCAAACTTCCTCCACTTGACAGTTTCTTCAGCACAGAAGCATCAAAACAACACCACCAAAGTTACAAAGCTTCAGTCCAAGCTCTGGCTTGCTTAGATGGGTCTAATCAAGGTACCTGAACTTCAACACAATGCCTGGCAGTGGGAGGTACATGAAACACAGCAAAATTAAAGGCAGGAACAGAATTCATTTAATCCTAGTGGTCAAACACCCAGAACCATGAAAAAAAAATGCAAATCTGAACTTGGATTTGGGTAAGAATTTTATTCATGGCAGCATTTTCCTATCCAGCTGAATGATCCCTAATCCTGTATTTTTAGAAGTGGGAGAGGAGTAATTTAAAATCTAGATGAAAATTCTGATGCTTGGACCATTTAGGGGTTTTTTTCTGTATTTTTTGTACAAGGTCAAATGAGATATTTTATGCTCCAGTGAACTTCCCAGTCTTCCTCTGCACTTTAAAAAATAAGCAGATGCTGCCTTCTGATTCTGAGCATCATGTACCAGATTTCAAACAGTCTTCCAAAGATTTGAAAGAGGCTGTTGTCCTCTGTGGCAATTTTTTCAAAAGCGGGGTTGGATGGATTTCCATGAGATTTTGTCCACAGTTTTTCTAGGAATTGTATGGTTCTGAACATTCCACTCATTGACCACATCTACAGAAATCTGTATCATCCACTCCTTTGTAAATTCAACTCTTCTGAGGCTCCTTCAACTGCAAAGCTTTACAGCGAGTATGAAAGATTTCATCTTTCTGGGCTCATGCTCTAATTGCTAAATGACATTCCCATGGGTTCACCAGCCCTTTCACCTATATATTCATTTTGTTAAAATTATCCCTATGACAAAAAACACACTTTAGATCCTCTAAACAGGAAAAACAAAGAGACTTACCTAGAATCTGAACCTAGCCCTCAAATGCCCATCCATTACAGAATCAATGCAAAAGGTTTTAAAAATTTTCCACTCATGGAGAAAGTACTTGTATAATTTTAAAATATTATTTATTTAAGCTGTATAGGTCATGTTCTGTTGGAGCAGTATGTTTTAAATGCTGAGGTCAGAGATTTAAAAATATATTTAGGCATGTTTATCCATTTTCCATCAGATCTGTAGGTGTGTCTTACTACAGGAATAGTAAGTCTTACTATTCCAAACAGTCTTACTACAGGATTTACTTGTCAATTACTCTATGAACTCTCATTTTCTCACTGCACCGAGCACATTCAAAAAAACAGAACCATTGGGAATTTTTATTTGGAAATATTAAAATCTAGAAGATTGAAATCCCATATCAAAGATGTAATTTTATGGCCCAGCTAAGTTATAACATATCTCAAACACACATCATGAAACCAATTNTCCAGCTAAGTTATAACATATCTCTGTGCTAGTTAAACCAAACACACATCATGAAACCAATTACACAGAATTTAGAAGGACTTTTTAGAGTTCAGATCTTGTTCTATGTGAACTAAGGGAGTATCTTTTCAAATAGCACAAGAAAAAATAGAAGTAGTCAAAGGTAACATCACACATTCAGATAAAATAAAAAGACAACATTCCAAAAATGTGATTTTCTTCATTAGGATATTAGCAATTCTTAAAAAGCCAGATTGAAGTCAGAAATATAAAAATTCAATAATCCTGTTTCCCACATTTATAAGAATGAAACTACACGCTCAGCAGAAAGTCCTAATGTGTTCACAGGGGGTCATTCCAGGCTATTGAGAGCCTCAAAACGTTCTTCTTAGCTAGGCCAGAACAGCCAAGGATCCTTGGGTCTTTCTACTCAAGGTATATTCTTTACAACTTCACTGTGTGTAAATTTAATACATGAAGAAAAATTTAAAAATCACTAGGGTATCAGATTCCTATGAGATACTTACATGACTAACATAGAAACTTCCTGAAAATAACCTTGCAATGCCAACTGCACACCTAGCATAAATTCATGCACAAGTAAAAATCACCTTCTGTAAATATGTTACTCTGTGCAATCAATGGCATCCAATTAGTTTTGTGTGTTTTCTGTTTCTAATGTTATGACAGACAAAAATCTATCAGATGACGATGTATGTTTGTTTTATGCTTTAAGTAGAATTTTTGCAGGTCATTAGTTTATAATGCAAACCAGCACGTTGGGTACTTTTAAAGGAAAATGAAAGTGGGAGGAAAACGAGTTGAGCTGTTCAGTTCATACCATCATAAGAAGCTGCATTTCTAAGCATTTGATTCAGGTAAAGCTCTACCTTTTATATGACTTTAGTGCCAAATGCCTACAGTGACAGTGAAAGTGACTGAAATACACTCTGAGTCTTTTTGCAAGTAGCATCATGATATGCAGCATGTTTCTACGATAGCAGTTATCCCCAGTGTATCAATCACGCACAAGAAGACCAGAACCAAATTTTCAATCCTCTTATCTCATCCCCCAGTGTCTCCTTTCTCTTCTATATTTTACAGGGAGTAGAGACAGAGTTGCCACCAGATTATTTCTGTGGCAGCTTCAACTCCCCCACTGGTTTTCTGCTCAATGCTTGTGACTGACACTTAGCTCTGCCTGAGGATAAAGACAGGACAGACTTCTGAGTACCAATCAATGGGGCATGCCACATGCTGTAATTGAAAAATACGGTGCTTCTGCAACAATATGAAGACATATCACTTTTAGTGCAAAGCAGTGGTAGAGAGAATTGTGAGTAATATGTAGCTTGCACGTATTTTTATGTCACCTGTCTGAACATGGTCAAAAAATGTGAGCCTGAGCTACAGAATTGGAATTCTGTAATGCAGCAATGCTCAGATCAAGGTTAAGCTCCACATTTTATTTCACCCACAGAGCACAAGATCTTTTCAGCCTAATCATCTATCTGATGTCCTGCTGTACCTTCATCCAAGCTACGTGTTAGCTTGGCACAGGATGGGCCAGGTTGGAAGTGACCCCAGTGGATCACCTGATCCAACCTCCCTGCTCAAGCAGGATCATCCTAGAGCACCTTGCACAGCATTGTGTCCAGACAGATCCTGAATATCTCCAGTGAAGGACACTCCACAGCCTCTCTGGGCAATCTGTTCCAGTGCTCGGTCACCCACACAGTAAAGTGGTTCTTCCTCGTGTTCAGGTGGAACTTCTGTGCATCAGTTTCTGCCCGTTGCCTCTTGTCCTATTGCTTGGCACCACTGAGAAAAGCCTGGCTGCGTCCTCTGACACCCTCCTGTCACATACTTACAGACATTGGGACAGTCCCCTCTGATTCTTCTCTTCTGGAGGCTGAACAGGCCAGACTGCCTCAGCCTTCCCTCATAAGTGAGATGCTCCAGTTCCTTAATAATCTCTGTAGCCCTCTGCTGCACCTGCTCCAGGAGCTCCAAGTCTCTGTTGCCCTGAGGAGCCCAGAACTGGACACAGCACTCCAGCAGTGCCTCACTCACCAGGGCTGAGTACAGGGGCAGGATCCTTTCCCTCAACCTGCTGCCAAGGCTGTTCCTAATGCACCCCAGGATCCCCTTGGCCTCCTTGCCCACTGCTGCCTCATGGACAGCTTGTTTTCCACCAGGACCCCCAGGTCCTTCTCCACAGAGCTGCTTTCCAAGAGCTCAGCCCCCAGCCTGTGCTGCTGCAGGGGGTTATTCCTCCCCAGGAGCAGGACCCTGCACTTGGCTTTGTTGAATTTCAGAAGGTGCCTCTCTGCCCATCTCTCCAACCTGTCAAGGCCCTTCTGAAGGGCTGCACAGCCCTCTGGGGTATGGGCCACTCCTCCCAGCTTTGTGTCTGCAGGGAACTTGCTGAGGACGCCTCTGCCCCTTCCTCCAAGTCATTGAAGAATTAGTCAAACAAGACTGGGTCCAGTATTGAACCTGGGGGACACCAGCAGTGACAGGGCTCCAGCCAGACCCTGTGCCACTGATCATGACCCTCTGGGTTCTGCCATGCAGCCAGTTCTCAACCCACCCACTGTTCACTCAGCCAGTCCACACTTCCTGAGTTTGCCTATGAGGATGTTGTGGGAGACAGTGTGGAAAGCCTTGCTGAAGTCCAGGGAGACAATATCGACATCTCTCCTGGTAGTCGTTTCACCATAGAAGGCAATCACTTTTTTAGAAGGCACACACAGAGGCACAGCACAGTGGGCTAGTGTTAGTAAACCTGTTAAAGTACCCAAACTGCACACTCCTAATCTCAGGCCATCTCACACTATTAAGTACTTTCCTTAGGCTCTTCTTTTATGGAAACTTCTCAAGCAAAACAATGCAAGATATACTTAGGAAACATCTATCCTTCCAAACAGTGCATGTCCCCCCTGCCTCCCTAATGCAAGCATAAATGGTTAACCACCTGTAGAGACACAGCAGTCTGGGAACCAATCTGTAGAAAGTTGTCCTTAGGGTTCCCACTGCTGAGTGGAAAAACAAAAGCATCACAAGGATTTGCCTAAAGCAAAGCAGGTGAGTAGCACGACACTAAATACCACTGCTTCTCTTCTTACCTTTCCTTCTGTCTCTGGTATCTAACGGGAGATTTGGGAAATTACATACCTTTCAAAAGATACGTGAATGTATTTAGAAACTCTTCATATGACTGCTCATGACTATTAATAAATTGATCGAGGATGCTGTTCTTTAACAGTTGCTCTCCCATGATCATCCACACCTTGAGAGTCGAAGAGGTATATCTGGTTTTGTAGGCTGCTTCTGCAATAGAAAGAAAAGAGCTATATATACCTGAAATAGGTATAGGCAGAAAACAAATCAACAGAAAAGTCCTCAGTTCACATAGATGGGCACTAGAAAGTATAATTTTTCTTCTCTCCTTGTAAAGTTCTGATCTCATCAGTGGAACTTTACTCAACATTTCCCCCAAAATTCACATGGATATAGAAATTTTAAGTACAAAGGGAGAAATTGTGACCATTTATGTTTGAAATTTATGACCTTGGGTAATATGGGCCACAGAAGTGCCAGCTTCTCTTGGCAGAGAAGAAGCACCAATGAACAACAGTTCGTTCCCTTAAGTTGTTCAGTCTTTCAACCTCTGCCTTCTTTGCAGAAACAGTGACACCCCTCATCAGCATGTTGTATTTAACAACCAGGACACACCTGGACATTCAAATTTTGGATTGAATCCATCATCTCCAGGTGCACCGCTCACTGTACCATCAAAGCCACAAACTCAGATTTTGGACCACACATTAAATCACAATGACACGTGTGTGTGTGTGTGTGTGTGTGTATGTGTGTGTGTGTGTGTGTGTGGGTGTGCTGAGGCAGCACACAGGACAGGGAGAGCATGCTCGAGCTGGACAGCCATGCAGGAATGTGAGGATCACTCTTGAGAAGAGAACAAATGCTGAGAGCTGCAGGAAGGAAGCTCCACTCTCCAGTCACAGCAACAGCTTTGCAGCCCACTTTCATCACTTAACCAGACTCTGTGGGTAGTAGTGGTCCTGAACAGCCCTCAATGAAGCCTGCTGAAGTCAAGCTTGCCCCTAACTCACAAAAGTCTGTGTAAATGCATGTTAACAGCTGCCCGATGCTAAACACTTACCCATATTACTTTTTTTTTATACACATAGGTCCACACTAATAGAATCAGTTTGCACACATAAACCTGATCAAGATGCAAGAACGCATTATACACTAAGTGCTTGATCTGCATGTGTTCCTCTGTCTCCTCTCTTGATTTACCACAACACTAAGAAATGGATTTGGGGAATGAAAGCTTAATTTTTCAGCAAAACTTCAACAATACTAAGGAAAGGCTGCCAACCTGGCAGTGAAGTTAAGTACGATCGAAAAAGAATTGTTTGGAGACCAGAAAGAAAATAAAGCATGACTTCTAACATAAAACTAATTTTGTTGCATTGCCTATTTTCAAGGAAGACTAATGTTCTGAAGATATCGAAATACATGCACACCCACATGACCTAAAATTTAAGTTTTCTCATGTTTTACAAAAATCCAACCATTATTAATTTCTCTGTGGACTGATCAAGCAGAATACAACTCACCAGACACTCAGAGTTGTTTATGTATATTACAGACCTTTGAGAGGTTAAGCAGTGCCTTCTATTCCTCATTACAGTTAAGTTATTAAAATCATGACTTGAAATAGTGCTGGGATTTGTAAGGCTACTGTAGAAGAATATATATATATATCTAATCAAGAAAAAGTTAATAACTTTTTGTTTTTCTCTGGAGTCTGTGTCCAGGAGCTCCAACTCCCTTACAAACACTAATGAAATAAAAACATTCCCAAAAGGAAGAGCAAACAAATATTATTCCCAATAGCAAATTGAGTCACCAAGAATTTAAATTACTTAGAAACAGGTTAGTGGAGGGCTGACAGCAAATCTTAGATTAATTCACTCTAAAATGCTCTAGGAAACTAGAAAATTAATATGCAATTTGGGGGCATAGTCATATCCTTAACCAGCTGCATGACAGCTTTGTCTGTGAAAGCCATGCTCTACAGCCACCAGATCATCAGCCTGAGATCCACCACCCAGACCAGGTGATACCAAAATCATGTATCTCAATTCTTACTCTGCTCTGCAGCTTCTACTTCCTACAGATTTTGGCAAACTTCACTTCAGATATTCCCTTGCACGGCTCTTATTGAGGTGTACAGAATCATCTCCTCACGGAGAGGAAAAACCAGCTAGGTCCTAATGAAAGCCTAGGTTCTGTCAGAAAAACAGCCACTTTCTCAGACAACAGAGAGGAGAGACTGGCAGCCAGAACTACCTGTTCCCTGTTTTCAATCATTTCAAGAACTGCCTGGTGCTGCAGCATGGCCCTAAATAAAAGCAAGTGCAGAGGATGGTATGTGGGGAGTATCTACTATCCCTGAAACTGAACATGTGGTTAGGACGGATGGTACAGGAAGGGTGTTCAAAAATTTATCTTAACCCATCAAGGCTTTCATATTTTTCATTTTCATTCCACTTTATTTTTTGCTGCTTCCCACCTACTTTATTCCAGAGTCTCTCTTAAATGATCACCACACTATGTCAGTCACAGAAAAGTTTTGTGAGGTGAACAGCTGAAACCAGGCTGACCAGAAGACTCTCACCTTTGCTAAGGAACTAACCAGTAGGTTCTACCTAAGTAAAAGGCTTCAGCAATCACCCAATTCACAGCTTACAGGCAACAACTTCTTTAAACTATCCTGAAAAAATGAAAAAATACACAATAATGGATTGGAATCCTCCACAATTTATAAAGCTGATACAATGACACTGCTAGGAATGAAATTACTGGATTGTCGTGTTAAAGAACAGATACTACTAAAATCAGAAACTTTTCTTTTTTCCTCAAAGGAATCAAACTAACTTGGAAGTGTTAAGGAAAGTAAAGCAAGGCTATCTGATCCTTTCCTTCTGGCTTTGGACACTTTTAGAGTCAAATATCAGTAAGTGATGCATTCAAGCAGTAACTACGCTTTCTTCTTTTTGCATTTCACTCCTGCCCATCCATCCAAATTACTTTAATGAGGTTTCTTGAGGCGATCATTCATTAAGCCTTGCTGATCATCAGCAGACCGTGTAGAATCGGTTTTACTTCTCAAAACACAGTCTTCTTCCAAGCAGTTTAAGACAAATCAGAAATCTCTGCGTGGAATCACAGAGGCAGGTCAAATGAGTATTAGCATGATTTCAATTATACAGTGATTAATCCTATTAAACAACACAAAACGTGGTGGAATATAAACTTCCTGGTTTGTGTTGCATTTTTAAGTGCTTTACGTTTCTTTAAAATACAACAGAGGCAATGAAAGAAAAACCAAGATTATGAATTTTTTAAAGGAAAGAGCAGTAAGCTGATTGCATCTACAAACTTAATAAAATCTTACGTAATTTAATTTTTCAGGCAAAAAAAAACTTCACTAGCATTTCTGGCATAGGTTCAAGTCAGGTTTTCGCACTATGGATTTGCTCTCCTAGAAGTCATTCTCAATTTAAAAAAAAAGACTGATTAATAAATGGGGTTTTTTTATAGTTCACCCACAGAAAATATCCACTAGGTACACCTGTTATCAAGATTCTATAATCTATGTCTGCAAAAATCAGATTGAACATATACTATTTTGAAATCATACACTGTTACCTCGGGACAATGCCCCATCTTTTTTCCCTATAGAGCTCCCACAGTAACTATACATTTAACAATACTGTTACAGCGATGAAGAATGAGGTAGCAGCTTTGCAAAAAGAATGAGATTTTAGCAATAAGTGTACTCAGAATCAATTTAAGTCTATCTAGGTTCTGGCTACTCCCAAAAAGGTCACCACCACCTTCACCTCGTCTTCACCCCCTGGTTTACCAGTCCAGTCCATCTCTTGGGCAAACAAAATAAACTACCAATATAAAACCTGAGAGTAAAGAGAGCAAATGCATACATTCTGTTTTAAAGATATATTTGCCGATCTGCCTTTCAGCTGTACAGTCGTGATTGTCTGTACAAGGGGACAGTGGGAACGTGCAGTGCGAGCAAGGGAAGGATGCAGGACTGCCCTTTTGGCAGCCTGTCATAGTTGCTTATGCAACCATGAAAGCACAGCCTCATCAGACACACCCTCAGAAATGGCCCAGAAAGCTGTGCCTCCTCCACACTGCAAAAGCAGATGTCAGCAGGGCATTCCTACACCCACTGTGCTGAGCTGGAGCGTGCAGTGCAGATCATCAGCCCCCATGGTGCAAAGAGGCAGGCAAAGCTGGAACTCAAGCCTGTCCTTAACAAATGCTTGTTGTTAGCTATGGACCATGGTTGCTGCCTTAACAAACATCCCAGGCTGGTGCTTTAAAAGTAGGCCAGGTGAAAGGCGTGATTCTGGGAATTCCTGCTCCAGAACGACATAAAACATTTTGAGTCAAGCAGTTACCCATTTTCCTGAAGGCAGAAAACTGCCTCCTTCTTGTCTAGACATCTGCAAATCTACAGTTGCAGAAGAAAGCCCTTCCTGCTCTACTGTCCTGCCCTACTTTTCTCCCTCCTCCTCCCTGCTGCCACCACCTGTGGGGAGGCAGAGCTCCAGGAGCGAACACAAAGGCACCAAGTTCTGGCCACAAGCAGGTGCAGGTCAACCCAGCTGGAGGAAGAAACTAGAAGTTAGAAAGGACAAAAACTTTCAGATGAGGTTCCTTCCAACATCTCGCAATTCAATGTGATCTATGACAGCTAATCCTGTTAAAATCAACTGGATGTTTGCCATTGCCTTCAGCAGGAGGCCTTAAGGGCACACACTTAATGCATCAGCAATTCCTGTGGATGGGAGCTGCATCTGCTTGCCTGAGTGCATTACTGAGCCTGAGAGCTGACCTTTAGATGGACAAAAACATGTGCCTCGTGCCCGACCCATATGAGATTTTAAAGGATATATCCAAGGGCTTTAATTGCAAGCAAGCATATTGATCCTGTTGGATTTCGGTGCTATTATGCCAGTCCCACACCTCAGAATTTTTTTTAATGAATTTCCAATGGCTTCAAGAGTACTGCTCCCTTTAAAGACAACCTGGAGGCCCCATGGCAAGGGTAACATTTCATCCAAACTGCAGCAGCCACTGCCCCCTGGAATGTGATTGTCCAGGATCTGACAGTCAAAGCACAGCTGGATTCAATCAGATATTTTAGATAAGCCTTCCAAATAAAGCCCTCTCCCTCACAATTTAAATACTGTTTACTGTCAGTTTTAGATGAGACAGAAAATTGAAGATTGCAGGATGCTGGACGCCCTGTGCCCTTCCTTACAGGTTTCAGCCTGTGGGTCCTGGCTAAGTATCCAGCATATCTGCATTCTGGCTGGCAAAACCTACACAAATGAGTAAGGCAGCCTTCCCTTTCCCTGCTGAGCTGGAGTGCATTACTGCAACCCACAGGAAGCCAGCTACATTTCAGCTCAGAGATGACTGTGTTTTACTGGCAGAAAATATGCTGAAAAGCCTGGAAATACCTCAATGCAATTTGGAATGATTTGGGATGAAGAAGATGCAAACAATGTATTACTTAAGAAACTAACTGTAGAAGAAGAAAATCAAGTGAAATAAAGCATTTCCATAACAGCAAGCAATCTGCTGAAAACATACCACCTCCGTCAATGTTATTAAAATAGAAATTGTGAAGGAAAAGTCTATTTATTTCTTGGAAATCCAAGATCTTCTTGCTATGACCAGGACAGTTTTGCACATAATTTCCCTACCATTGAGACACATTATTCTGAAGCTATTTGCTGCAACTTCTCAAAAGCACTTTGTCATTGACAGCTACAGACCAGCTTGGACAGATCATGTCCTCATCTAAAATGACATGCTGTGGCCAAAAAACTTTAATTTCTTCATCTTCTCAACCTCAGTAACTGGAAAAAGAATTTCTAAAGGCATGTCACCTGGTAGAGTCTAAAACGAATGTAAAATATTAAAGTGACACAACTGGGGGACTGGATTTTTCACTTAAATATTTGTTTTGGGTTTTTTTGCCAGTAGATCTTTGACCACATACCCAAGCAAGCCTCAGAATACATCAAACACTTAGATAAGAAGCTGTCAAGTATTATCTAGACCCTACTAAAAATACAAATAAATGTGATCTGAATGCCCTTAAATTTGGGGGAAGTTCTTCAGCATTCAACTCTGCACTACATTTTCCTTTTATCTTTGTTTCAGTAGAAAGGCCCATATGGATGCTACAGGGCACAGTGCCTTAGCACTGCTGTATTTCAGATGAGAAACATCACCACATCCTATCTGCATTACAGTTATTCAAGTCTCAAGACAATTTTCGCAAACATTTGGTGTGTTTGCTTTGCCGTACTAATCAAATTCTATTTCAAAGTTCCTTCTATTTCTATTCTCACAGCAGTTTCAAATGGGAGTTGAGATATTTCTAAAATACTGTGCAGCAGATGTTGTAACTCAGGAGTGGGT
Organism: Nicator chloris; assembly: GCA_013400495.1. Classification (NCBI taxonomy): domain Eukaryota; kingdom Metazoa; phylum Chordata; class Aves; order Passeriformes; family Pycnonotidae; genus Nicator; species Nicator chloris. The sequence goes on from WAAE01000572.1 coordinate 16,911, forward strand.
GAAGTAGGGCCAGGAAAACAAAAGCAGGGAGCTATGAAGAGTAAATTGTTTTCCAGGCTTTTCTGTTTATTTGTTGTGCTGTGTTATGCAAGTGGCTTATCCTCTGTGCCCCAGCACTGCTAGCTGTTGAAAGGATATGTTCCCAGTGGACTTCCCAGCGTCTCATTCCTTGTTGTTGGAGAAAAGCACTCCGAATGATGAAAAATGCCACAGAAGGGTGCAAAGTTTTATTAGTCTTTCACGGTCTGATCAGAAGGCCACTGAAGAAGAAAAAAAAGACATCTCTAATTACTTCAGTGGACTTTGAGTTGGACTTTTGAGTCAGCCCTCGCTCAGTGAACTGCATGCATTTGTCATTTCCTTTGCTCTGTTTCAATGTCATTGCACGCTTGCAGCAGAGCATTCCTGGGGAAAGTAGTATGCCAATCAGCAAAGAGTTGTTTTCTTTTACTACCTATTGGAACTATTTTTTAACTCAAAATTTATTTTAAATTGCATTTTAAAACAGCACTGAAAAATTCTGAAGACGATCACAAGGTTGATTTAACAGCGTAAAAAAATCCAACCATGAAGAAGTGTATGCTGCAGATATTTACAACCTAAGAGGCACCTGCTGTCACTCTGAGCTTGTTCCACACTAAAGAGTTAAACCTTCTGGAGGCTGGTGGGTTTCTTGTTGTGCCATCTGAAGGCAAGAGAGGAAAGGAAAATAAACCAGTCACAGCCAGTTAGCCACAGTAGACCGAGTTCTCAGGAGCACATCTGCAAATTAAGCAGAGAGATTCCCCTCCATCAGACTGTCTCTCCATGCCACGAGCCCCCTGTGCTGTCACAGAAGATTCCTCACATTGCTCACATTTGAATCCCAATTACACAGAAAGATTACGGAGGACGCAAAAAACTGCTATCAGCCAGGTACGTCTAAATTACTGTTTTGCCCAAAGCAAACTTGGTTGATACACTTAGCAAATGTTTTGAGAAATACTATATAAAACATTTCCTTCCTTAAGCTTCTTTATGGAGGACTTCAAACTTCTCTGTGTGTCTGGATATGATTTTGATTGTGGAGAATTTGGAAACAGCACTTGCTTTTTAGGGGTATGCTTTTCTGTTTTGGAAATGAAAAAACACATCTGTCAGAGAAAAAAAAAAACACAATATTGCAGAATCAGTTTAATTCTATAACATATCTGTGTTTACACCAAAATAACTGCAAATTAATTAATGGTCAGCAATGTGTGTTTGCCAGCTAAGACCCCATGTTATCCTGCATTCTATTCTCTCAGTGTCCAATCAGTGCAGCTCAAATATCTTATTTTTGTATAAATGAAAAAAGGTTCTTTGTGTTTGCTACAGTTCATAAGATCAACTCATTCATCATTCATTATTTTTCAGCATTCAAATTACTCTGAAATTATTACAAATAATACTTTCAGTGTTAAAAAATATGAGATGGCACACTAAACGACAGCACTGATTAGTCATTGTTCTCCTGATTAGAATGTTTTTGTTGCCTAACCGGGTAACAGGCAAAGCACATAGGTGAACAAACCATTTCTGCATAGGGTCAAAGAGGACAAAAAGTAATAAACACAGTTTGGGAGTGACTCAGTGCCTAAACACTGTCATCTAGTGACATTTCATAAACCCTAGATTTACTAGGATCTAGGACACAAAACAATGGGAGACTTGCTTCCATAGGAGAAGCTAGAAGACAAGGAAGACTATCCAAGGGTATATGAAATGCTTACTGTTTAGGTCACTCGGTGCTACCCCCTGTCTCTAAAAGTTGTTCATCCTGTACATCTCTGTGAACACCTTATATGGTTTCTGAAATGGTACACCACCCAAAATTGTAGCTATGTCCATCTATTTCCATAGTAAGCACATTTCAAATTACATTAGCTAGTGCTTTAAAAAAACACCTTCTCTCTTCATTTGATCCTTCTAAAATCCAATGCATCTATCTAAATCTGAATTCCTTATAATCTCTACTTGTCATATAAACAACTCTTACCTGAAAAACCTGCTCAAAATACTGTTTGATTTTAAAATAAACACAGGGAGAATATTAGTTTTCTTCATTCTGTTAGCTTAGCTTCTAGCTCAGGTCTCTGCTGCTTCCCAAACAGGGGGCTTATAAAAGTAATGCTGAGATTCTCATTTATTTGTATAATCCTTAAACTTTTATAAAAATACCAAATATGATGAAGCATGACTCAAGTCATCGTAACCAGTAATTGTTTATACAACTCCCCCCTTCTCTTCTTATTCCTCTTTACTCCTTGTAATGTCTCTTCTGCAGTATCTAGTGTTGCACCACAACAAAGGTGCTAGCTGTAATGCTAATCCAACACCAGTTTTGAGCATAAAGCCACAAAAAAGCACTTTGAACTCTCTGCTTATAAAGTTAGATCTTTTGGGTTCCCCAAAGCTTTTCAGGGTTAGATGAGCCATGGCCCAAAGGAATCAGTGGTATTGGAAGGTTAGAGTTGGAGGTCAGCATAGCCAAAGAGCAACCACACTGTATTGACACACTGTAATTAGCACGAAAATACATGGAAAGCCAAAGCAATTCCAGCCAGTCCCTAAGGAGCTACTTCTGTTCAAAAATCCCAGACAAATATTCCCTCCATTACATACTGAACTGTTTGCTTATGTAAAGCTCAAGAAATATTCCAAGATGACAAGGAAGTGTGTTTAAGTGTTCTTAACCAGTATGTTCTGTGTTTCTGTATCTGCAGGCTCTTAAGGTAGTAAACCCTTCAGAACTGAGTATTGCTCAATATTTGGGAAATAGTTTGTGACATTGTGAACACTAATAATTGCCCTATTTGGAGATTCTCTAAGTATATGTAGAAATATAAGATGCATACCAATATATCAATTAAATTGTTTGCCACTTTTAATAGTCTCGTTAGACTTCAAATATAAACCAGCAGTCAAATGTAGAACAGGAGTGGTACAAGATAAAGAACTCTAATTTTCTCATACAGAACAGAAATTTTCTTATGGCAACTTCATTATGGAAGACATTTTACTTTTCTAAAGATCCTGTAAAACCAAAAAAGCTAAGTAACCAGACAATATGAAAGAAGAGACAAATGACATCTAATCAAGTAAACCTAACTTAGTGCAAGCTCCTCTGATGATGCCATTTTTGAATACTTGTAAGAAGCAAGCAGGAGATTCCTGTTTAGCATATCACCTGAAGGTAAATAACTTCATAAGTCTTTCCTCATGCATAATAAGGAAAAAACCTGCTGTGTATACTGACATGCTTAGAAAAGGGTTCACTAATTTAATTAACTTATAACTGAACTTCACCCACAATGCAGTACTTCTAAAAAGAAATTTAAATTTAGAAAAAACTACCACCTTCAGGGCAGAGGCATTAGGCTATACAGTGAACAAGAACTCAATCATGATCTTTGGATTATTCCACAACATAAGACAGCCATTCCATGGGTTGTTTTTCAAACATACTCAGAAATGGCTATGCCTACCTTTTCTGTGTGCTCTGGCCTGAAAACATCTCACCTTTGAAAAACATTCCATGACAGATCCCTATTTTAGCACAGCAGTTCCCATACCAGTTTGCAGACAGGCAGTGCAGCAATATGGTACAACATGGCAATTGATGTAGTCAGTGTCATCAGTTCCCATGTTTTTACAGCAACTCTTCCTCTACACGATGTTGTTCAGATCCCCCCAGGTTTTGATGTCACATCACTAGAAGATATCAAATCCTTCCTTAAAAAAGAAACCCTATGTGTCTTGTTTTTTGTTGCCACAGCAAAATGAAAGCAGCAACAAGGAAAATATTAATCCTAAACATTAAAAAAAAAAAGTAATTACATTATAAAATGTAGGATTTAGGGTGGTTTTTTTCTAATATCTAGTTCACACCTTGAAATTATGGGGATTTCGCAAAGGCTGGACATTTACTAAAGGGCACAAGCCTGCTGTCACCAAAGGACACTGCCAGTGCATCAGCCAGTTATTTCCCTCCTTGATGTCTGTGCTCTCCAAAGCTCTTTCACAGTCAATATCCAGGCTGATTACATAAACTCCTTTCGGTCTTCAAACAAACAGGTTTATAAGAGTAAAAGATACCCCTTTGAAACCTACACATGAACGCATGAGCAAAGCGCAGATGAAAGACCAAGGATTCGAGCATCCCGAAGCCCCGCGGCAGCGGGACTCGCAAGCCCGAGATCCGGACTGGGCTGTTGAGCGCCAGCGGGAGATTCACCCCGGCACCCGCGGCCCCTGCCGCTCCAGCCAGCCCTGCCCGCAAAGACAGCGGGCACCTCCTAAATGCAGTCAACAAGTCCGGACGTTTTCCCTGTAAACAAAACGTGCAGTCTGAAATTTCCGCGCACGCCCGTCCTCCAGCCCACTGACTGCGGGGCCCTGGGGCAGGTTCCCGGCCGGGAGCGGGATGGGCGGGCGTCTCCTGCCGCCCCGGGCGAGCCCGAGCCCCGCCGGACGAAGCTCCTGCACTCGGGGCCCCGGGCCTGCGGCAGCCGGGAGGCTCCAGCCCGGCATCCCCGGCCGCCTCGGGCGACAGACGGGCAGGAAATCCCGGCTTGTGGCATCTCCGGCGCTGCTCCCTCCGCCCCGGGAGCGCCGGCATCGAACCCCGCCGCCAGCACACCGGCCCCAGCCCCGCGGCCGCACTCACCGCCACCGGCTCTGTAAGCCCGCCGATCCCGATTCCCCACGGCCGGGACAAGCCACGCGGCGGCCGGGCCGGGCCGGGCCGGGCCGGGCCGGGTCCGCAGCGAGGACTACAGGCCCCAGCAGCCCCTGGGCCCGCGTTCCCGCCCCGGGACGCCGCCTCAGCGCAGGCCGGCGGCCGCACCGTGGGCGGGCTCCATGTGCCGGTAGCCCGTGGTGTGCATAAAGTCCCCAACATTCTACACCTCATGCTTGATTCTTGTCTTGAGACGCAGAAAAGCGTGTCTTAGTGGGTTTCAGGGAGTGAACTGCAGCGCAACTTCATAGGATTTATTCAAGTTCTGTTAAATATTTGTGATAGGATTTAATTTGTTTTTGTTTTGTTTTTTTTCTCAGCCACGGTATGGCCCAGTCAACAGACAAAATGTCGCTGCAGATGGTATCCACCATCAATAACTCATCCTTGCTTCAGCCGGGCTTCTCTCTCCTGAATTTTGATGAGCATGTTTTCTTTTTTGGTCAGAAAGGATGGCCAAAGCGATCTTGCCCCACTGGTGTTTTCCTCCTCGATATAAAGCAGAATGAGCTCAAAATGAAACCTGCCTTCTTCTCTAAAGACTCATGTTACCCTCCCCCTCTCCGCTACCCTGCTCTTTGCACGCTCAGAAGCGATCCAAGGGCCGATGAATACCAGTATATCATCCATGGTGGTAAAACACCTAACAATGAACTTTCTGATAAGATTTACTTTATGAGTCTGGTAAGCAAAACTAGCAAGAAAATGACATTCCAATGCATTGAGAAAGACCTGGGTGGAGATGTCCCTGAAGCTAGATATGGGCATACAATTAATGTAGTTCATAGCCGGGGAAAAAGCATGAGTGTTCTGTTTGGAGGGAGGTCGTATACCCCTCTTGCACAAAGAACCACTGAAAAATGGAACAGTGTAGTCGACTGTTTGCCCTATGTGTTTCTCATTGATTTTGAGTTTGGATGCTGTACATCATACATACTTCCGGAGCTTCAAGATGGACTTTCTTTCCACGTTTCAGTTGCCAGAGATGATACAATCTACATCTTGGGAGGCCACTCACTTCAAAATAACACCAGGTCCCCCAACTTGTACAAGCTAAAAATTGATCTGCCCCTGGGCAGCCCAGCTGTGACCTGCACCATCCTGCCAGGGGGCATATCAGTGTCAAGTGCTATAGTGACCCAGATCAGTGACACTGAATTTGTCCTTGTTGGTGGCTACCAGTCAGACAACCAGAAACGGCTGGCATGTAACACCATAGTTCTGGAAGATAGTAAGATAGAGATTGTTGAAAGTGTGAGCCCAGAGTGGTCACCAGATATTAAACACTGCAGAATGTGGTTTGGCTGTGATATGGGTAAAGGGTCGGTTTTGCTGGGCATTCCAGGGGCCAACAAACAAATAATCCCAGAGGCAAACTACTTCTACATTTTGAGATGCAAAGGAGCAGAAGAGGACAAGGAAGAAGAATTGATAACACAAATTTGTAGTCAGACATCAAGTGAAGACCCTGGAGATTCTGCTCCATTTGAAGATTCGGAGGAGTTTTGTTTTAGTGCTGAAGCCAATAGCTTTGATGCTGACGATGCTGATACTTACAATGAAGATGATGAAGAAGATGAATCAGAAACAGGCTACTGGATCACCTGCTGTGCCAGTTGCAATATTGACATTAACACCTGGGTCCCTTTCTATTCGACAGAACTCAACAAGCCTGCAATGATCCTCTGTTCCAGTGGGGCTGGCCACTGGGTCCACGCGCAGTGTATGGATCTCTCAGAGAACGTACTTCTACATCTCTCAGAAGCAAATGTCAAGTACTTCTGCAACAAGCACGTTGACCTTAATAAAGGGCTACAAACTCCCCCAAAGGTGGTGCGCCTGAAAAAGCCACCCATGAAACCACTGCGCAAAAAGAAAACCATGAAGTTATCAACATCAACGAAAAAGTCCTTCCTTCGGAGACTGTTTGAATAGATTTACACTGCTGGTTTGTATTCACCTGGGAGAAAATGAAATCACAGGCAAAGGCAACAATAGTTGGAGCAAAGTGGGTTATTGGAACTCGAAGAGATACTCTTTTTTTCAGTTATCTCAATGTTTTTGTTAAATTTCAAAACACATTACTTTTTTCTGTCTCTTGTGTGTATTTTTGTAATACTTAGACAGGGACCCCATCCTAGAGGGCACTGTGTAAACTTTGTGCTGAATTTCAAGCTATAACTTACTCCCTGGTAAGTTTAATGGAACTGCTGGTAGGATAAGACATTATCCCATGTAGTGAGTGCTGTTACCATCTGTCCATAAAGAACATTATATTGCCCATTTTAATTTTTTATCTTAGTCAGTAGTTCTTGAAATACTTGGCCTAATTTATAGCTGCATTATTCCCATTTTATGTTGGTGTAATGAAATAAAATGAGACTAATTACTCTGATTTTAAACAAAAGTAGTGGTTTAAGTCCTTTGTGTCAGAAATAATGAAATATTCAGATACTGAGGGTCAGTTTTCTTCAGGGACTTCCATTATGAAAAGCTTACATATGGAGCATTTAATTCTGGATAATTAATTTTTTATTTTGAGAGTTATGGAATGATTATATGTCAGTTTTGGCTACAGTTGTGGAATATAATCTCACAGTAAAAATTAAATTGCTTTTTTTAAACTACTGTGATCATCAACTGCTTTGTGTTTGTATTTTTAAAATTTAGTAAGGTGATAAAGTTTATAATAAAAATGACTGTGTTTTTTCTTTTTTTTTTCATGTATTCATGGGTAAATCAAATACTGTAAATCCTAAAGTTTACAAAAGGACAGCCTGTATGCTTGGGAGATCTATATGAGGCCTGATGAGGGGCCTAGCTTCACAGCCACCCACGCTGTGAGCTCCCATTGACTTCAGAAGAAATTCCTTCTGATGAACAGGTCTTTTATCATTTACCCCAGGTCCTCCACTACCCATTTCTTTCTCTGCTTTCCCAGGGTGACTGTCTAGAGTATGAAAGCTTAGAAGTGCAAACTGTAGCTCAGAGTGATTCATTGAGCCAGTGGAGCATTGTGAGGGTAGAAACAAATGTGGTTTGCTGCTCAAAACATGAGGAGAAGATTGGATTCAGATTGAAAAGGACATTGTCAAGGTTGAATAGCCCAAGAGTTTACTAAGATTTTTGTGGATTCTTTTATTGGCTATTTGTGAAGCCAATCATTCTTGGCTTTATTTTTTATTCTTGTTACTGCTCCAAACATCTTTTCAGAAAATCAATACCAGCAGCTCAACATTTGTGAGCCAACAATAATAGCTCAGTATTCACAGTCCAACTCTCATGCTGGATCCCTGCATAAAAAAGAAAAACAGGAGCAGCTGTCAGCTATTTGATCACTATGTGCAGATCCTGAGCAGCCACTCCTTTACAAAGCAGTGTGTGGAGCACAGTATTCCTGTCAACACAGACATGTCTGCACAGTACTCCCCTTAAAACCTTACCACCCCAAGTCAACAGCAAAGAAAAGTAGAAGGAAACCATACAAAGTTTACATTTACAAACTTTTCATGTGCTAAGGGAGCTTAAAGTTTGGATTGACCTTCCAAAGGAGACATATATAATCCTGATTGGCCTCTCTACAGCCTGATATGGGTATAAATTCACAGATTTCAATGCCAGCTTCCCATTTGCATTGTCATGTGACTTTATGTAAGCTCAGAGTATATAGTGCTATATGTTTTTCCAAGGAGTAAGTTAATATCATGTTCATGTAAAGTCCCTTCAAACTGATGAAATTGAATAGTCAATGTCCCCTTTTGTAGGTCAGTCATGGGTCTTAGAGAGCTGAATTGTCACTAAAATATATCTTCATCATGCATTTATTTACATCAACCAAAAAAATCCACACTCACATTAAAGCCACATCATCTCAACACCAACAAAAAGGGACAATATACTCACACAACAAAACTCCACCCTTTGCCACTTTGCCATTTTACAACAACAAATGACTCTCCAGAATTATTGAGCTCCCCATAATTTTTGAATTCGCTGGCAATACCCAGTCTGAGTTTTTGCCTGTTACCTCTCTCAGTTACTGTCCTTATCTCAAGTTACTTGGACAGCACACTGTATGACAAATTTGTCTGCTAGTGCAGACAAAAGCATGGAAATATTTTGTAATGGGAAAGCTCGACACTGGCCTAGCAGAAGTGACATGCCTGAGATAAAACCTTGTGGCTCAGACACAGTTGTGTGGTTGCAGCATGTTGGGTGCAACTCTGATTTTCCAGAACTGACTCCTGCAGCTCCAGTGGCTCCCTGAATCCTTGGGAGCTGAGAACAAAGGCTCAGCATGTGGCAAGCACAAGCACACATTGTGGCCCCTTCCAGCTCTTACCTGAGCTGTTGTTCTTTACTCAACACTGTGGCTATGAAAAAAGCAATTCACAGTCAGACTTTATGTTATACCTCGCTGGGCTCATAACATAAGTGTATTGTATATTTGAGCTGTGTTTTTTTTTAATGTATGGTTTATTTTAGTAGGAGGGGGAAATTGCTTGGTTAAACCATGTCCCAGCTCCACAGTGAAAGGCTGTACAAGCAGTATTGAATCACATCTCAGAGCTTGTAGCTACTGTAGGAAAAAGAAGTTGTAAGTAAAATAGAAAATATTTGAAAGGTCTTGAACATAAAGAGATATACAAACTTCAGCCTGTAAAGAAGACACTTGACACAGCATTCAAGACTGCAGAAAGTACCTAATTTCCTGAGTCATGTACTTCAAAAGTATTCATTGTCTTCAAGACCAGCTAATCAATACAAAATGTTTCTTACTCAGGCAGGTTAGAATTAACAGATAAAATGAAGTAGATTTAAGTGCAGAAGTATATCTCTATTTTATCTGCATCCAATTGACCTGTGTGTTTTGTAACCACAGTAAGCAGCATCATGGTTCCCAGACACATTTTAGTAACAGTGTATTCCTATTATCAGCTTCTATGAAAAGAATATATGGACTTTACTGCTATTGAAAGGTGCTTGGACCTTGAAGTACCTGATTAATTTACAGGAAAAGCACAGCACAAACTTTCCTGGTAGCACTAAAGCATGCGTTGTAGTTCAGAGTGACTCATTGCACCAATAGACCTTTCAAATGAATGGAAATAATGCAAGTGGGAGCTCAAAGCAGAAGGAAAATACTGAATTCAGATTGAAAAGGAATTTTAAGTTATTTACTGCTGGACCCTATGTATTAAAGACAGAAGGATTGGCTTACTTCTTTTTCATGATTGGTGACTATAGCTCCCTCCGTATTTGATTTCCTAGCCTATTCCATTTCAAACAAGACTAGCTTTTGGAAAAGGCTTGAGCCTTTGAAAATCAAACTCCAGTTCGTTGTCTCTGTTTTGAAAACTGTGGCACTGCAGCCCATTTTTACTTTGGAAAAAAGTAAGACAATAACCTTATAAACTCTTTGCTTTCTCAATACATAAACATGTACGGGAAGAACAGGGCACTGTCCATTCCACAGATGTGCAGGACCTCCCTTTTAGAGGTGGTAGTTACTTGTCCACTTGCCCAGAATGCCCATCTCCAGAGGAAGAGTATGAAAAATGCACCTCTTCACCTCTGTCCTGATGCTGCTATAAAGGCTGCTAATTAAATCCTCTCTAATGTGTCTTTGTGTATCATGGACAATATTAAGCTGATGAAAAAGGTACAAAAGCTCCTTAAACACTTAAGGAAACACTTAGTAGTTGCAGCTGTTCAGCTGCTTCACAATTACACCATATTCAGTCCCCTAAAGCAGTACTCTGAAGAGGCGTGACAGGCCTCAATTATTCTTCATCTTACCCCACAGGAGTACATGGAAAGTAAAATTCATTCAGTTATTACAGATTTAGGAGTAAGGGAGTTATATCATCCTAATTTACCAGAAAACTGTCTGAGGCTTAGGTTTTTGGGCTCTGGTTTTTTTCCATCCAACAATTTTTTTACTTAAGGTCAGATGAAAAAGCTGAGTTGGTGATACAAAGTCCAGCTATTAGATGTCTGGTTATCTGATTACACAGGAAATCAGGTAGCTTAATTTGCTCGTCATTAGTTCCATTCAAACCAGTTGGTTTACATAAATCTCTTAACCTGTAAATATCATTTTAACGAAGAACAAAAGATTTTTCTGAAGTAGAATAAAGCTAAGCTACACATAAGGGACTGAAAGGTAGATTGGAACTAATCTTTACAGCTTAACTTCTAGTGAGGAGCCAAACTGTGATGCAAAAGACAATGTATTAGCCTGGTGATAACAGTGCAAGGCTGATTTTATATAAAATCTGGGATGGTATTTGTAAATGAACCAAAAGACATTTACAGACTAAATAAAACTGGTTTTACATCAGTTTAGTGTGCTGTCAAAAAGTTGCCTGTGAGGAAGGGTGCTGAAAGGACTGCTGAGATTCACAGAGTAATCTTCATTTGTGTTAATTTAGTGACTTCCAGAACAGGGCTGGAAACTGCCTCTGGGTACTAGAACAGCCGAACTGTGGAAAGCATCCACAATTTAAATGACAACTAAGACTTCCACCAGGAAATTATGTGCGTCGTTGAAAAACTGTAAGAAATAAAAAGTCAGAAACTTAAATATTTATGAGACATTTATTTTAAACTGTTTTAATAAAATAAGAAGCTGTAATACAGTAAGAAAAAGCAAAATTATGAAGCAGTGCAGTGAAACAATGCAAATAACTCAGTGTAGTCAGAAATTAGGATCCTGTAAATATCTAGTTTGTTTCTGAACTACCTGACTAAAAATCAAAGCTGATTTGTTTAAAGACAATAGAATTATTCCCATGAGGAAGAAAAACATGTGATAGCAGAATTGTGGCTTCTAACATAGTTCCCATCATTTATAACATGGGAATTCACAATACAAAACCCTGGAATAAAACAAAATAAAACAAAACCAAACAAAACAAGATACATAATGTGATTGTATGAAAACTACAGTCAATACAATTTCAGAACAAGGTGGTCATCATTTACTGTGAATTACTGAAGGATTTGTACCAGTTATTAACGTAAAAAAGAGAATGTGAAGGTTTGAAAGAGTACCATGAATAGAAGTCTCTCCATATTTCTAAAGCCTCTTCAAAGTCAGAAAGCTTAACAACAGGCTGCATAACCAAATGATGCACCTGTTTGCAGTCAGGATTTGTTTGCCTTCCAGTTCATGTGTGCATGCAGCATCGTTATTTCAGCCCTGTTTACAAAAGCCTCACTTGCAGGTACTTATCCTTTCAGTGTTTGTTCTAATGAGCTCAAAATTCTCAACTGATTTACAGAAAGATGTCAAAATGGGAAAATAGAAGATTAAACTAGATTCAAGTCTGAAAAAAGAGAAAAGGAAAAAAAAATACTAGTACCTCTCTGTGTCAGCTATCCTGCCCAGAGCTGGTAGTGTGTGAAATGTGACTTTATAGCTTAAAATATCTCACAAAAGAATACTGCCACATGTCACTGCGTTCCTCTGTCCCCACTCACATTTTGTTCACTTTGATGAGTTACCCCAGGATGTAAGGCTTGTCTTAAGAAATCGTACGTACAAAGATCAAACTTGCTCAGCCCTTTCCAAGACAGTGGGACCAATCACTTGCTGTTATGTGGGCAGTCTGTTTAATTGAATTTGGAATTTGACAATGTTTCACTGAGAGTCACTGAAATTACGTGTGCAAAATTAACAACGTCTGGTCCCTCACTCCATGACACATATACATATCGGTAACAATGCATTGCTGTGGATGACTTTGGATTACTTGAAATTCACTCCTGTGCAAAAGGCAAGGAAAACTATATATACCACTTAAATGGAGTGAAAATCACCATGAGTGATCAAGATCATCACCAATCAAGATTGTTAAGCAAACCCCTAATTCATTCAAGCGAACTCAAGAATACAACATAAGGTAAAACAGCTGTCCCAAATATACATACAGAGAAAAAAGTGTGCAACTATTTGTATAATAAAATGCATGCTGACCACATATGAAAACTATATCTGCAAAACTATAACTGCTAGAGAATGTTCTTTATACCTGCTATTTATACTCCCTAGGCAACTGCTCTATTTGTGGTCTGCATTTATTGGTAAAGAGTGATACTTACGTAAAACTAGTTTTTATGCTATATAGAAAATACTTGTTTTCAAAGAAATTTAAAAGAAAATTAATCTAGAAATGAACACTCAGTAAGTGCAGATATACATGATACACTATACAGGAAATGTTGTAGCCGTCATGACTGCTTAGAAAAAAAAGACATTATTTCCAACTGCAGATCCTGACATGTTAAATTATGTTTAAGGAAATAATGTTAAACTAAAATCCTAAATTACAGACTATTTTTAAAATAGTGATTTATTAAGTTGAAATCAAAAGAAAGGCATAAGTGGAATAACATTAATATTTGTACTAATTACTAGCTCTTAATTCTATTTTTAATTGTCCATAAATGATAAATGCCAGACCCTTAAAGATACAGTAAACAACATGAACAAGATACTACAAAACAAACCTCAGACTCTTAATTCTTTTAAATTTGTTGTTCACTTACACTCAGAAACCAGCTTCTACCACATCAAAATGAAAAAAAAAGTATATTCTTTTAGATCCATGCTTTGATTGTTTCCGCATTTAATCTTGTTTCAGAAACATTATTCCAAACACGGTAACACCCTAGCCACAGCTGCAGATCTGAAAGGCTGCATGATTTGGAGGCATCTCAGGTACTTGAGTATGTTTCAGGAATATGTCAGTGAACTAAAGTCATAATTTTATGAATTATGAATATACTAAATATCACTTCAGAAAGACAAATACCAACTCAACACTGCTGTAATGGTGAAAAATATGGCATGCAAAAATTTCAAGAGAGTTTATTGCTTTTTAACTAATCATGAAAGCAACTATCTTTGAGGTTAATAAATATTATGCCTCTTTTACAAATTTAGAAAATGAGGCTGTGCATGTGATATATCCCAGGTGAGAAAAAGTTCAGTATCAGATACAGCTGGAACACAGCAGCAGCAGTCAGGGAAATATCCTACTGGCATGTATCTGATCAAGGTAATAACCCTCTCCTGAGAAATGGGACTGCTGTGACTAAAGTCACTTGGTGAAACTGTGCACCTACTGGTATTAATGAGGATTTACTGGTGACTTCAGTGAGGCCAGGAATTCATTCAATAAAACTGTACTAATGCAAATTGTACTATATACTGAAGTTACCATAGAAGTCTAAATGCTCATGAAGCAACGAGCTACACAGCAGAGCTTGAATCTACTTTATATAATGAGATAACCACAAGGTACTGTAAATCCTGATTTAGGAGCACAAGTACAAGTTTGCCTTTCAGAGTAAACAGGCTATGATAAAAATACCTTTTAAAATTTCAGCTACCTTTCCAGTATCTTCATGTAGTAAATTAACATGATGATACCATCATCTGCTCCTAAGCCATACTACAATATATATGTTAAATAATAATATTTCTAGAATATGTGACATCAAAGTTTGCATCTTTAGTAAGTATTTTCTACAAAAATAACTGAGCTTTATCCCAAAACAATTATCCAACTGTCTCACTGATGAATCTTTGCTTATAAAACCCAAAGAACCATCAAGAAAATAATCAAGCCCTCTTAAAAAGTAAATATTAAAATATTCAACAAAATGCGAACAAAACAAATGGCAATGCTTCTTTGTCACAATTCTCCACAATCATGTTCCCTCCCAACTAAAACTTGGTATAAAACCTTGTTTACTTTGATTTTATCCCGTAGAAACAATATGACCAGAACAAAACAAAGACCCTTCTTTGCAATTCTTTTCCTGCTTTCATCTCATGTGACAACTGGTAAATGCACCAGTGCATTGCCTCTTGGAAACACCCAACACATAGGGTGTTTACTAAAGGAACTCCTCTCAGCACCTTGAGAGGGAGTGTAAGTTTTAGACTTCTCTGTACCTCTGCAGGCTTGAAGAAGAATCTGATTCCTTGCAGGGAGACAACATCACACACCCAACACTAAAGGTGCTGTACATTTAGAGTTCTGCCGAATCACTGTTTTCCAAGACCTCCAGTGGCAAGGAGTCACCTAAACTACCCCCTGAATCAATGGTGAAGCTCTGGCTTTTTAATGTTTTATGAGCATTCATGAACTTCTGGAGGTACTTGGAGGTATATAGCCAGTGGTGCTTCAAGACATCTTCCATCTCGTAGACTTTGGACTGCCTGGCATTCATTTTTCGAAACCTCCTAAACAGTTTGTTTCCAGACTCATTTCCTTCGCTTGCCCAGGCCCCAATGGACCCATCTCTTTCAATGATTTCAGGAACATGAGCAAGTGTTTTGTGGAAATAATTTGTAATCTTGCCTTCATATCTGTACTTGAACTTTGTAGATAAGAGTTCTGCAAAACGCTGTGAATTGTAGCTGTACTGGCACAGCAGTTCTGGGCACTCCTTGGCAGGGCATGAGGATCGCCACACTGGCTTCATCTTCAGATAAAGGTCCATTAGTTCTTTTAGGGCTTCATGCCTTTCCTCACACTTTATTAATTCACATACTGCCTCTACAGTCTCTTTGGACATGAGCTTTCTAGCAAAATTTCCACTCATCTTCAACATAGGCTTCAAGTTCATCTTCTTCCTGAGGTGTTTGTCAAGAGCCAGCTGCCACCTCTTCCTCTCCTCTTTAGACACGTCAGGATTCTTGTAAAGTTCACCAATCTCCATCTGGAAAATCCTGTAGAATTCCGTTGCGTTGCCAATGTCACAGTGCAATGCATCTATGGAGGGAACAGTCTCAATAAAAGGTTTGGCTGAAACACCCTTCACTCTGTCACGGAGCTCATCAACAGACTCGTGATATGGGTTGGACCTCCATATTTCATATCGCTCCAGATTTTCAGCATGGCTCCTGGTTATG
Organism: Nicator chloris; assembly: GCA_013400495.1. Lineage (NCBI taxonomy): Eukaryota > Metazoa > Chordata > Aves > Passeriformes > Pycnonotidae > Nicator > Nicator chloris. The sequence goes on from WAAE01000572.1 coordinate 32,600, forward strand.
GAGTGGAAGACCAGATTCTGGGATGCCTCCAAGCGGGTTGCATCACATAGGGTACAAATGTAAGTGGAACCTGAGGCCTCCAGCCCTTCCACTTCCCGCACAAGTTTCTCATCATATCCAGTACCCCTAAAGACAAATCTAAATGTTCTCAGGATGCCTCCCATTTCAAGCAGCAGTTCACTGTTTCTCATAGCCTCTCTTTCTGCTATGAGGGGGCTCAGGATTGCTGTCAGAGTTTCATGATCTGATTCATCAGCCAGCATAAGGCACAAGGGCTTACAGCACAACTCTGAATTGGGCTTTACTTCCTCAAAGATCCTCTGGCTTTCATTCTCATGTGCTATAGAAATGTTCATGACTGTGAAGGAAAAGCGAACAGCCTTCTCTGGGACAGCAGGCCCACTTCCATGCTTTTCACTGACATCTCCCATTCCGTCACAGGACTCTTTTACTACCACAGTGAAGGGGCCATTCAAATAGTCATCCAGGTTTTTTGCTTTCATGCCTTCCAAGATCTCCTCCTCCATGTCTTTTAAGGCACAAACCAAGGCTGCATCATATCGGAATCTCTTTGCAATTGTGTCTACTGGGTAATCGTCAATTGAGAGTGGCAGTCCTGATAGTCCATCTATAATTCCCACTTCTGTGTTAGTGGATACATTTTTCAAGGGAGGTTTCCACTCAAATGGGTGATAACCTGGTAGGAGGGCTTTCTCAGCAGTGCGAAGAGCGTGCAAAGGCTGGAAGATCTGCCTCCCAGTGACAGCTTTTACTGTTCTATACATTTTATGATACTGACTACAGCTGAGAAACGTGTTGACTCGGATGGCCAGACAGACAGCAGGATGAAGTCCAGATCCCCTCCCTTGCATTATAGCCTCCAGTTCATCTGCTTGTTTGTGTTCATTTTTTGCTCTCAAAGCTAGCAGGAACAAAGTCATGCATACAGCCTTTATATCACCACCCTCTTCTTTCTCAGCAAAAGCCTTGACCTGACGTTTCAGTTCCCTCAGACGATGTTTCTGAGCTCTCCTCGTCAAAGACAGGAGGTGCTGCCTCGGTCGGCCACCTTTATTGACGTAGCTATAGAGCTCTCTATCTTTCGTCTCCTTGTGGCCAGAGAGGTGTTGGCCGTATTTTCCATGCAAGATCTCTTCATCACATTCCTTTACAGGGCATCTTATACTCAAGTTATCCAGGATGTTCAGGAAGGATTTCACTGGGGTAACCAGATCAGTAGGAAAGCAAGGATACCAGCAGGAGGGGCAATAGCTGCCCATAACTTTGATACATTTGAGGATGCAAGTTCTGCAAAACAGGTGTCTGCATGTTGTTTCCACTGGATCTGCCAAAATATGATCACAAATCTGGCAAGAAATGGATTTAATGAAATCTCCTGGGTAATCAATTGCAAGCAGCTTGGTGCTGAGGTGTATATCCTTGCAATTGATAAACTCTTTCATTAAATTTTTGTTGTTTATCTGTGCTTGGTTCTTTACACTTCTGTTTAGCCGAGCACCTTTCCCAGTGGTTTTGACACGTTTGCCATGTTGTACGCTTGGGGGCTGGTTTTTCCTCTTGGCTCCTCGTCTGGTAGTATGGCACACATCACAGTTTGGGGAATGGGGATGCCACTCCATTGTGCTGTTCCTAGGAAAATACACTTCACAGAGAGTATTACTGAATTTTCTGTGTATAATACTCCAACAGTTGTGACAAAATCGAGTGGGATGGATAGTATCAACATCCCCTCGCACATCAATCTTGAAGACTTTAGCAATAAGATCTGGCCAAGAGGTTGCTGTTTTTTCTTTCTTTCTCAGAAGCCACAGAGTTTCATCATCCACTGGCCCATGCACTGGGTAAGTCCTCTTGTAACAATCAGTTTTAAATGAAACTCCGCAGATGCGACAGAGTTGCTTCAGATTGTCCTGATGAGCTCTATTGTCTTGTGTTTTCATGGCATGGGCATCTTCCTGAAGTCCCTGCCTATTGCCCGTTAACTCCATCTTTTCTGCTCTTGGCACTGCTTCATCTTTACGCAGGATGAATTCTTTGTTTGAAGAAACAGCCTCTTCTGCCTGATCTTTGTTTATGTGCTGGCTGTCATCTGAGGGTGTTTTTTCAAATGATCTCAATTTAAATAGCTTGAATTTCCATTCAGAAAATTTTGTGTATGTATGCTGAAGTTCTTCAGGTAGGTCCATTTGTGATGCTACTGATATCTGCAATCTCACAGAAACCAGATCACCTGAGAAATAGAAAGATGTAAGTTAGCTTATTTTCCAAAATTAATAATAATGCCATGATTTTTAATAGAACACTTCTAATCACTTTAACTAACAAATGCTTTGAAAGTCATTACTCATGCATGACATCTGCTGAACTGACAGGCCCAGAAAAAGCTGTCCACTCAATATATGAGATGAATTCCCAAATTTATTTTGACTTTGCTCCTGAAGGATCATATGTCTTTGATCACCTGTGCACCTTACATGAAGCCACTAGTCATCCTGTAGTAAACATCCAAATCTGCCCCTTCCCTCTTTTGCTTGATGGAGCTTACCATAAGTAAAGCTACTACAGACAACAGCATTACATTCTGAAAGTTGGTCATTTTTTTAATGTGAAATTGAACTCAGTGTCTGAAAGGTAGAATTTTGTGTGTTCATGCTATATTATCTAAATCAGCAACCCACATCTCTCGTTACTTGTTAGTTCTGAATCTGGTCAGAAGTGTTTCATACATGGCATTCCACATGGGCAGAGCAGCACTAACCCTCAATCCCAGTGTAGACTTTATTCAGGCCCCAGTTTTGTAAGGTACTTTAGCATGTGCTTAATGGGTACAAGTAGCTCCATTAAAGCAGGAGGAATGTGTCCTGTTGGTGCAAAGCACTACAGTTCCCTGAACTCCAAAGGGGATACAGCAATGCATACTGGCTTCAGATTTGATCATGAGAGAATATTTATACATTGTACATTAGCCGTTCATTTAGGTACCTTCTGAGATCTCTCTGTAAGGATTACTGGTACTGGAAAGCTGAAAATGTCTGTGTAAATTTGACCCTAATTTTAGCTTTCATAGAGGTGCAGGCAAAAGTAATATCAATGTGGTTTCCATGGAAATATGGTGTGTATAAAAATAAATACAAGACTTTAACCTCAAACACGGAAACTTTTTGCTACTTCCATCAGACCCAGAAAATAAAATTGTATAGAAACAAGAGTGAGTAACCTATTTTTCATTACCTGGCTATGAGAAGTGCACAAGGTAAACAAACAGTATAGAGAAAATTCAGTTATGTTTTCTGACTTATTTTTGTTTTACTGCTCTGATTGGTGTGAGTAATAAAAATAAGGAAGACTGTACCTAAAGACAATGCACTAGAACCAGAAATTACATAGCTGTGATTTCTTTTACTGATTTTATCATCACTTAGTAATCCACATAACTTGCTAGAAATCTCGGATGTCTTTTCAGAAGGTGTCCTTCATTAGGTAATGCATCCAAGTCATGGTCCGAAGTGATGACGTCCAGAGTTTCTGAGATTATTTCATCTATAACCTTTCAATAAAGCATCATTTCAGTACAGCCCTTCAAAATCTGTTGGAAGAGACCTGCATGCAATAATTAAGTTCCACATCCAGAATGACATACGAGTCTGATTAGCTCTTTCCTGAAGAGCTGAGTTATACTTTAAAATCATGCATTAGGCTTGGTAACTAGAATTTAGGTTTGTTTTCTTCCCAGCTTCTCTTCACTCCATCCCACTGAGAACAAGCTGCCCCTACCACTGCCCCCATCTGCCCACATTGCTCTGTCCAGCTGCCTGAACTCCTAAATATCTCTGTCTGCACTGCAGTCCCCTGCTGTCCATTGCTGATCCAGCCTGGCAATGAGCGTGCTTGTATTCTGCTGTTCACGGATCCGTGAGGTGCAGCTGTGCACAGATGTGCATTCAGAGCATTACTACTGTCTCACTTTCTTGTCTGCATCTTGTGATGCAGATCTTATTTTGGTTTTACTTCTTTTATTTAATTAATTAAATTTAATGAATTAATTAAATCACTTAATTTATTAACTTAATTATTGCATGAAGTCCTTTCCCAACAGAAGTGCTGTACTGAAATGATGCTTTATTGAAAGGTTATAGATGAAATAATCTCAGAAACTCTGGGCATCATCACTTTGGACCATGACTTGGATGCATTACCTAATGAAGGACACCTTCTGAAAAGACACCCAACTGAGATTTCTAGCAAGTTATGTGGATTACTAAGTGATGATAAAATCAGTAAAAGAAATCACAGCTATGTAATTTCTAGTTCTAGTGCATTATCATAAGGTACAGTCTTCCTTATTTTTGTTACTCACACCAACCAGAGCACTAAAACCAAAATAAGGGGTTTTTTACTTTGTGAAATTCATGCTCTGAGCAGTAACCCATTTTCCCTGAATAGTTCTGTGTTCCTACCACCTGCAGAGTAATTGAATACCTAGTTGCCCTACACTGCCCACAGATCCTTCTCTTCTACATAACACCGTATGCAATTTTGTGTAATTTCACCATCACCAGCAGCACCTTCAGAATCTCTTAAACCATGTGTAATGCCTCTTCAGGACGATATCAAAGTCATTGTAAAGAAACAGCCAGCACGCAGTACATTTAATGCAAAATACTTAATACATTCTCTGCTCTTCTGACCTTTTGAGTAAGTGCCACTGCAGTGCCATACTCATCTCCAAAGCCATGACCTGACTCTGGCTACTAATCACCAGCTCAAATGAATCAGACAGGGTTTACCCATGCTAAAGGAAAGTTCAAGCAGTTTTTTCTTTTCCTCTTTCATTGAACATGTCCTGGAAGAAATGAATGACAAAGACACCCTCTCAGGTTATCAGACCTTCACCTTCTACAGTAGTTAATTGTTGCCAACAGGCTACTCATCAAATACTTTTGAATTTTCTAGCTCCCAGGCAGTGGAGATTACAGCAGCTATCTTGGGAGAGCAAGAAATATTCCCAGTGCTAGGAATATTTCCTGCTACTCATGCAAAATGTGCCTGTGTTCTGTTATTCTAGTTGGGGGTCATGCTGAACAATCTTTCTTCACCTTGCCTACCCTGCTCAGATTCTTTCAGAGGGAACCCCAGGCATGAATCTCCAGCCATGGTTATTTAATCAGCTCAAACAGCTGTGTTCAGTATCACCTCTTTTTCTGTTGGAAAGGGAAAAGAAATCCCTTTTGTCCCCCAGATCACAGTATCTCATTCATTTCTGAAGACAAGCAAGATTGCAGTACTTTTGTTCACATGAGAGAAGACTTTGCTTTATAAAAAGGCTCACCAAAATGAACAGAACAACCTCTGAAGTGAGGAAGCACACATAAAATCATTGACCTGCCCATCATACCAGGACAAGGAACCAACACTGGGATGTCCTACAAGCATCTGGGATGCTGTCATTAATACTGCTAGCCTACCTTCAGCTCGCTGTCAGTTTGTAGAGCTGCTGCTATGTCTGCCCAGTTTGTTCCAAATGTCAAGCTTGTTTGCTGTCTCTCATGCATACTCTCACTCTCTCTGTGTTCCCTCTGCTTTTTAAAGACACTGCAGTGCTGTTTATCTCACTTATCCCTCTCCCTCTGAGGTCCCCATCCAACACTGGTGCTAACCACAGTTTATTTGAACTGAACACAATACAGAACTCTGAAATCCAGGTGGCACCTGGCAATTTATGAGGCTTAACCACAAATTTCATATAAACAAGGTCGTCTTGTGTGAGACTCCTGGGCTCTGAGATAAGTATGCAGACTCTCTCTGAGGAGCACCTGCACTGTTTTTTAACACAAAGTTTGCATTTAGCTTTCTTTTTTGTAGTTTCATAACTGGTTTCTTCACTGTTAACTCTCTGAGAGGAGAACCTACTCTTGGTCACACTGGTGTTCCACGTTAAAGCAATTTCAATGAAGGCCAATGTCTCACTTCCCCAGCCAACCTTCTGCAGTTTGGGTGAATGACAACAGGGATCACAAAATGTCTGTGCTTCTGATGCCAGTATTTCATTTTCATGGATATTACCTCTTTGGTAATGACCCCTCTGGGGTCTTGAATGCTCTGGGCAGGCAGGACAAATCAACAATTTAAAAGTTAGTTATATACTTATTGAGTAACTGGTAGGTATTATACCAGGTATGGGCCATAGGTGACACAAACAGTGGCCAGTGGAGTCTTTTTCCTGAAAGCCCAAGAAGAAAACCTATGCTTAATTTCCACAAAGCAACTGTCTCAAAACCGAACTCAAAGTGGAAAGATATATGCTGTCATATAACAGCACCCTGAAAGTTTTCAGTCTCCACACATAACACTGCGCAAAAAATCTAGTGATCCATCAGGTCCTTTAAAATGTGAGCATAAGTTCATGCAGAAAAACTACATAAACACCCAGGCATTTCCCTTTTTCTGGAGACTTTGTGATCCTGCAGGACTCAAAACCCATTTCTGACTTGGACACTTTTCCCTGAGAAGGTGGCTGAGGAAGGCCACTGTGCTTACATTGCAGCTCAGGATGTCCCAGTTAATGCATCTCTTACCTGACAGCATCCGATGTCAGCCAGAAGAAAAATCAGCAGAGGTTGTAGTACTTGATGTTTGCTACAGCTAAAATAGGTGAGAGGACTCACACTCTTTTATCTACTCTGATCTTACAACGCTTTCAGTTCTTAGAATCATTGAAGCCTCTAGGTTGGAAAAGGCTCTTAAGATCATCTGGTCTAACCACAAACCTAACACGGCCGAGTCCACCACTAAATCTTTTCCCTAACTGACACATCTGCATGTCTTTTAAATATCCCCTTGGGATGGTGACTCAACAACTTCTGTGGCCAGCCTGTTCCAATACTCTTCAACCCTTTTGGTCTAAACTTGTCCTGGTGCAAATTGAGGCCATTTCCTCTTGTCCTATCACTTGTTACTCTGGAAATAGCCTGACTCCACCTTGGTACAATGTCCTTGAAAGGAAGGCAGTTATAGAGAGCAATAAGGTCTCCCCTGAGCCTCCTTTTCTCCAGGCTAAACAATCCCAGCTGCATCAGCTGCTCCTCATAAGACCTGTTTTCTAGACTTTTCACCAGTCTCATTGCCCCAGCACTTCAATGTCTTTCTTGTAGTGAGATATCCAAAACTGAACACAGGATTCAAGGTGTGACCTCACCAGAGCCCAGTACAGAGCAACATTCACTTCCCTGGTCCTGCTGGCCACACTGTTGCTGAAACAGGCCAGGATACCGTTGGCCTTCTTGGCCACCTGGGCACTGCTGGCTCATTTTGAGCTATCAGCCAGCACCTCCAGGTCCTTTTCCAGCCATTCTGACTCAAGCTATTCTTGTTAGATGATGTCTTGGAGAAGTGGTTAATCCTGAGTCTTTGTACCCCACGAGAGGCTAACAGCACCTGCAAACCACTGTAAAGATTCATGCCAAAGCAAGTAATGTATGGAGAAAGGAAACAAAATATTTATGGGATATGCAATGCATGGGAAATTAAAAGGGTTTAGAGACAAATATTGATATCCTTGCTCAGATCCTGACACACACAAAACCCTAATATTAAATAAATCCCAATCAGAAAGATCTGAAGGGGAGTGTCAGGATAAAGTAGAACAGAAGCCCTAGATGTCATTCCAGGCCAAGGCAGTGTGGGACAAGGATGTCATGGCTGAGGCATGTCAAGGCAGTGTGGGACAAGGATGTCATGGCTGAGGCATGTCAAGGCAGTGTGGGACAAGGATGTCATGGCTGAGGCATTTCTAGACATCTGAGAACAGTAGATGGCTAGGGCCTGAGCTCACTACTCTGCTGTTTTGCCTGAACTCCCTAACAACCTACCTATTTTTACTATTCACTCCCTAGCACTTGGAGAGGCCTTTTCAAAAAAAAAATATCAGGTCGAGCTGCAATGCCAGATATCAATCAAAATCACTCTCTGCAGTCACAGACTGATTTCCTCTCTTATCTTGAAATGGCAGGCATAGTTCCCAATTCCCTGACAATATGCGTTGTTAGGATTGAGGAATTTGAGGCTCTTTGAGAACTTTTTTCTGGATCTCTCCGTCTGGGATGTTTATTCAAAACTTAACCCGGGTAGCTGGCTGCCTGTCCCGTTCCCCCTGGGAGCCTGAGTTCCCATGCAAAACCACACTGTACAGGCATCAGCTTCCTTATCAAAGGAACCACATGACCATACATCAGCCTAGTCAAGTGCTTTTCTTCCAAGAACACAAGAAATCACCTTGGAAAAATATTGTCTCTTAGGGATTCAGCAGGCAGCTAAAGATTTTAATTGATCTCAAATTGCTACAGCTTTGGGCATGTTGTTTGTCTGAAAGCACAATTGCTGAACAGTTTGAGCTGCACAGATCCAGTACTGGAAAATGTTTTCCCTGTGCAGCTGGCACCACCGGGTGGAGAAAAGCATTTTTGCATTCATTTCTGTTACAGCATGAACATGATATGCGATAATACGGATCATATTATACATGTATACACGTATACGGATATACCTGATAATGGGTCTAAACCTTACAGATTTGGAAACCCTTCTGAATAAAAGGATTCATTTATTCTTGGAATAAAAACTCCACATTAGTTCCTTGAATTCTCAGTTAAAATAGGTTGGACATCAATGCCCAGAAACCTTGCAGATTACAAAAAATAGTATTTTTCAGATATACAAAAACCACCATATAAGCATATCTGTTTTACGAAGCCATGCAATGATAAATTTCCTTGTTTTACAGCTCATGAAAGCAGCATGCAGTACGTTCACTTGGCAGGACAAAAAGGGTAGCTCTGAAATTCGGCCACTTCCAGGAGCAGTCCACAGAGTTTCAATTTCTTTATGTATGTGAATGTTGTTATTTATTTATTGTGATACTTTGGAGCCCTATCTGATGGCCCAGCTATTTCTCTCTCCTAACTCTTTAGCTTCCTGGCAGGTCCTAACAAAAAAATGTAAGTATATTTTGGACACAAACTGTGCTCGGAGGGGCGCGTTAGGGTCTGGCATGGCCTTGGCTCTGGGAGCAGCACCCTGCAGACGGAGACAGGCGCTCTAGCCATGGAACAATCCACTGATTTCCAGCTCCCACGGAGCATCACATTCAGAAAATCACTGGAAAACTGTGGCCCCCCAGCAACATCCCCCCCCCCCCCCAAATTTACATCCCCCCAAACAGTGGGAACAGTTTGTTGGATTTAAATGTGTTTTAATCAGAGATTTTTGTCAAGAAAACTCCCTAATGCAACCAACCCAATTCCCCTCGTTCGTTCCTACGGCAATGAAGCTGTGTTCACACTGTCCAGGTGTTTCACTTCCTTAAAATTCCGCTGTCCAAGCCACCGGGAGAGGTTCCCCTGGGGGAGGCAGCGCACCCGGCTTCGGTGCCTGCAGGAGTCCCCACGGGACAGCTGGGGCAGGGAGAGGAAATTGTTTCTGAAAAGCATTTGGTTTGCATTGAGAAACGGCTTTTTGGCGACCCCCAAGCCGTTAGCACGCACACCACCACCCACACCACGCCCCGGCTTTCAGCTCCTCGTTTTTAACAGCGCTCAGGACGGAGCGCATCCTCATGGCCCTTCATGAAAGCATCGGCAGCGCGGAGCGAACACCGCCCCGGCAGGACGATCCAGCCACCGGTGGTGACAGTTCAGTGCGTGTCGGGGACAGGTGACAGTGACACCGCGGCCCCGCCCTGCCCCGCCCTGCCCCGGGATGCCGGCGCCGCCCCTCCGCGGCGGCAGAGGGCGCTGCAGCGGCCGTGGCGCGCCGGGGGCCGCGCTGGCTCCGAGCCGCTGCTCCGGCGCTTCCCGAGCAGAAGCGGAAGCGGCGGCGGGCGGGGAGCGGCCGTGGTGAGTGCAGCGGGGCGCGGAGGGCGCCGGGAGGGAGGGAGCTGCGGCAGCCGCGGGACGGGATGCCGGAGCGAGGGCCCGGCTGGACTCGGGCCGCTGCAGGCGTGTGGCTGCGCCCGGCGCGAAGCGTTTTTCCCCCGGGCTGGGGCTGCCGGTTGGGGAGCGGAGCCGCCTCCTGCCCGGCCCCGCGGAGCCCTTCGGCCCCTTCCACCGAGCTCGGGGCTCGGCGCACGGCCGGGCCGGCGGTGCCGGGGAGGGCGGCCTGCGCTGGGGCAGGGCGCTGGTGGGGCTGGAGCGCGCCGGCCTGCGCTGCTCCGGAATTGAAACCGCGGCGCGGCCAGCGCTGCGGGACTGAGCCCCGCCGTGCCCCGAGCCCGGCCCGCAGGCACGCTGGGTGGCCGGGCGGGTGGGAACCTGGCCGGAGTGACTCTGTCCTGCCTCTGCCCCGGCGGGTGCCGGCGGACAGCGGGAGGAGCGTGAGCAGCGGGGGCTCTCGGGCTGTGCTCCCGCTTGTCTAGAGCACAGCAGCTGAACTTGGGTGCTGTTTTCCCCACCGTTAAACAGACAGTCAATCCTTCGGGAACGCGTTAAAGGGTAATTTGCAAGATAGGTTGCTGTTTCTAAACCTGAGAGCTCTTATTTTCTAGTAGCGACTGGCAGTATTTAATATTTACAGTAACTTTTTTAACACGAGCAATAAATTATGACTTCAGTAGTAATTTCCATCAATTTCGAATGGCTCAGATAGGTCACACTGAGTCTTTTCACACTTAAACAGAAATCTCAGCTGTAGGTGGGAGGAAAATGTTCTAATTATATCCCTTAGACCTAGTTGTTAAAGCTTGCCGAAAGTATTCCCCCACGTTTGCCTCTGGCACGTTCTACAGCACTACCCCTCCGCTCTGTGGATTTTGTGGTGTCTTAGATACCGCTGTGAGTGTGTAATAAAGTATTGGTTTGAAGCTTTGGGTGAATTTTGCGCTGTGTTCACCAGCGGGCAAACTGCCTTGTCTTCCCGTAGAATGAAAAGGTCATAAAACTTGTCCTTCTAGTTGAAGAAGGGGGAAAAAGTCACAGAAGTATGCTGATAAAAGCACTTGGATTGTTTTAATAGTATCAATCTGGACATAATTCTTCTGCGTATTCCACATTACCTTCAGCTTTTCCCAGCGAGTGAAGATTCATGGAGCTCAGTCAGACTGCTGAATGAGAACTTGTCAAGACATAAATGGCTTTTTAAGTTTTGTGGTATTGCAACACTGCAGTACTGCTTTCTACCTTAGAAAACTGCTACTGGATTTAGAAAGACAGGACACATAATATGTACCTATGCTGATAGAATTTAAGCATGAAAAAGTATATGAGGTGAACATACTGTCTTTTCTTCACCCATTGAACTTCCATGAGTTTACTGTATCAAGAACAGTAACTTTTGTATCTCAGTGTCACAGATTAGCTAAGCACATGTAAAAAAAAACAAGTTTTAGATCCAGACTGTGAAAACTGGCCATAAAATATTCCGGTAGAAAGCATGTCAAAAAGAAAACAGAAGCAAATGTAGGGTGGAGTGAAAAGGAGAAATGTTTTAGTTGTTTCAGAATGTGTGTTTAATTCACTGTTTGCTTTCCCAGTGTCTCAGATGATTTTACTAATGCTGCATACAAACCTCATGCCTGTAGAGGTGGATGGTAATTAAATGTAGCCTGGAGACTGTGCCATGCAGAAATCACATTTGTTCACAGCCATACCTCTCCCTGCCTGTTTTGGAAGTGCTTTATGGGTGTTTACTTTGTCCCCACTAGGGCAGCATCTGACATTCTCTGTAGGTCTGCTGAGGGGTATAAAAAGGTATAATGCATATCTGAATGTATTCTCAGCGTGCCAAGGCAGCCAGAGTCACTGTCAAAGTAAAAAGTTCAGTAGTGCTGTTCTTCGCACTAACAGTGCTTTCCTTGTATTTGTTATTCTGAACAGTATATTCTGTCAGTAAATTCTGTGTAAAAGTTAATAAACTGAAGAAAGTTTCAGGGAATTTTGGCTTGGTTTTGTTTTTTTGGTGATGGAAAAACCCATAGAATATCTTGGTCTTAAATACAGTCTATTTTAGTCCGCTCACTAAAATGAAATTTGTTTTGACATACTTAAATAGGATAAAATATGAATGTAACTGTGAGTGTGCCACCATCTAGTCTCCTAAGTAACATTCAAGCATGAAAATACTTAGGTGATTAAAGCCTGACAGCATTCTTTACAAATAAAGAGAAATCACCTGGAAAGCTTCAGAAACCCCTCAAGGGCTGCTCTGCTCTAGCCAGGAGCTCTTGATAGACTAATGAGCTCTGAATGTTGTTTGTATTTGCCTCAAACAAAAGTTCTTCTTTCAATTCTTTAGGTTCACATGTTAAAATGGTGTGAGTATGGTGGTTATCCAAAAGACTTGTATGTTTTAAAGGCTACTTCAATTAGAAAAAAAAGAAAGTTTGTATCTCAACAAAATAAGCAACATGCTTGCAGACTTTTACAACAAAGGAGAGATTAGTTTTTGCAGTTACAAGTTCTACCAGAATGTCCTATTGCTTTGGTTTGTCTAGCCATTTGATAGCTTTGAAATGAAAGTGTTTCATAGGTATTAATTAAAAGGCATTAGCAGAATTTCATGTGATCTGCCTGGATGAGGCCATAGCGATGATAGCTACTAACCTCATAGTGGAAACACATGGTGCTTATCAGTTATCAGTAGACCATTGATTAATGTGCTGGGAATAAGTGTTGCAAGTATTACTCCATAAACAAATTATCCAAGTCACTCCACTGGTCTGTCAGTCTCATGACCCAGAAATCTGTACATATATATACAAGGCAGGTGAAGAAAAGAGTTTGGCCAGTTTTTCTGTCGATGCAGTGCTACAGGCATTTCCCCTGCTGGGTGGGTGCTGGCCAGGCTGCAAGGAAATTAATTATATTTTGACTAAGAAAAAGGATTTGGAATAGTCTTCTGTATTGAGTCCTTATTTGTATGGGTAGTCAGTGTCAATTTTCCGGGAAAGGTCATGTGGAAATTAATTGTATTAAGCACTTCCTGATTTATAATAAAATTTTCTCTTATAGCAACTGGTACTCCCCTGCACCTTATTCTTTAAGTTTGCCAAATACTTGAAAATATGATTTCATATTTCAGTGGAAATAGTATACAATGCCTACTTTTACTTTCCGCCTAATACTCCTAATGATAGTGATATTTTACAGGCAATCTGAAGATATTTTCTGATACTAGTGATCTTTTTTTTTTTATTTAGAGGAGTTTGGTGCTTGAAAATCTATAGAAGTCCTAAGTATAAACTTCATTATACTACGGGAGTTGAAAAATCAGAGTACTGAGCTTTGTTGCATGCATTAATTTAAAATATGAGCAGTTTAAATTCTGTTTTAAAGTAGTTTTTGTCAATCATAAGGTCCATTATTCTTGCAGGAGTTTGCTCTTCTAGTGTGACTCTGCTATCTCACATCAGCCTGATCACAATGTAGCAGTGTAAATAGCAACAGAGCACAGGTTACTTAGTGAGAAAAGGTGTCATTATGGTTCAAAGTTGATAGAGTGGGATGGAGACTCCTTTTCTTTTAACTGTCCTTTAACTGTCTTTTCTGGGGCGTGAAAGTTTCATCCTTAGGGCATTCCCAGGCTTCTGCAGCACAGGTAATGATCAAACAAGTTCTGTCCATTAGTGTTTGGCATGGAAAGCACCTTCCTTTCTGTTGGCAAACAGCTGTTGCCTCAGAGAGCGAAATCAACCTTTGCCAGCCCAAGGCCTGGATAACTCTGTGCCCAGCCTAAAGCCCATTATCTCCAGAGTCAGCAGGTCTGGCAGCACTTCCCAGCTCTAGAAAAGAGCATTTCAGGTACATTACCAAAGGTAGTTTAAGACTTTCTCTGCCTTAGAAACTTTATGCTAGCAAAAGCAAGAATTACCACATAATGATCCAGTTTAATTGCTCTTGTTCCTGCATCTGAAAGCTGGATGTTGTGGAAACAAAAAAAGGTACAGAGAGCAGTCTAGAAAGGTGTTTAATGTATTAAATGACTAACATTTAAAAAAAGAGGATAAGTTCTCAAGGCTGTGGTGTACACAAGGTATTATCAATTAATATTTGGATATTGTTGTACTTGTATTTGACTCAGTTTTGTTTGGCATAGAGCCATAAGAAGAAAAACTGATGTCGTTTTTAGGAATCTTAGTTTTTATTTCACTGGAAACCTGTTTCATAATCAGAAAGAAAGGGTAGCAGCTTGATTTGAATTTTGGGATATATCCTAGTTTGGGGGTTAAAATCCATCCTTTTCCAGCCTAAGCATTTTTTGAGTTCCCCAGGAGAGGAAGATGTAGAACTGCCACAGTAAGCTCACAGATTGTTTGCTCTACCTTCACTGGGGAAAAGATCTGTCACTGCCATTCAGAGTACACTTTTCTGCTTTGCACTGGTTTTGTCCTAGCTCTGCTCTGTCCAAAAAGATTAAACCTATGTTCTACTCTTGGAGGATAATTTCCACAAGAAACAGGTCTAATTCCTAGTACAGAAGTTACAACCTATAGAGAAATTAGTTTAAACTGTGGTGAGTAATAAGGCCTTGGTTAATTGTCTGAGTAACAGCAGTGTGGATTTTGATTTGGAAAATTGTGCCTTGCTCCACACCTAAAATATGTGTGGAGGAAGGAGGATTTTGCTCACAGATAAGATGAAATGGATAAGAGTAGGAGGAGGAATCCTATCTTAGATAACATATGAACAGAGTTTAAAATCTGGCTCTTAATCACCTTAAGTTGCCTCTTCGTGCCTGAATTTTCCAATTTAAAAAGATACTTGCACTTCTTTTTTTGTGAACTACTTGGTCATATGCAGATAAAAAGCTCCATGTAGGAGTGGAGTATATCACTGAATAAGGGGGTTTTTTTGTCAGACTATGTTGATTGATTGCAGTGACTCAGTCATTAAACTGAGTCTAGTATGGGAGTTTGGTTTCTGTAAACTGAATATTCATACTTGCTATGTCTGTAGAAACAATTCAAATGGCCAAAGAGACACTGCTTGCATAGCACTTAAATCTACAAAGTGTTCAACTAGTGAGATTATACCTAGTCAGATCCTGGCTTCTTCTTTATAAGAACAGAATTGTAGATAGTATGGGTTTTTTTTCCTAGGAACAGCCCAAGAGCAGAGTCACACGCTTCTTTGCAATTAATGTGACAGCTGAATTTGAGTAAAGCTGAATATTTCTTCTTCTGACTTCCTGAATTCCTTTGTGACATTGCTAAAGCGATGTATGTTCCTCTTCCCTTTCTTAGCCCTACTAAATATACCCCTATGGCTTAGAGTAGGACTTTTTTCAGTCCCAGGCTGGCCTGTGGATTCTAATATCCTGCATACCAACATTCCCACTCCATTGACCCAATTTAGTTCTTGTGATTTTTCATGAAACGTGGCCCAGGGACTAATCATCCTCTGCAGCAGTTGTTAAATAAGTTATGTTAGTTTAACAGTGGAAACAAGCTGGGTTTCTTCTCCAGAGAGAATACATCTACTGATGGCAGGCTAAAAAAAAAATCTGTCACACAAAGCATCTTTCTAAGCATTGATTCCTCTGCATCCATTCTAAGTCACTGGGGGAGCTGGTGCCTTTGTGGGATTAAACTGGTCATGTCTGGACTATGGCTGGAGCAGCTGCTGAGAGCATGCTTGGTGCTTAGTTTGTATTGCTGTTGTGTTTAGGAGCCTCAGTTATAAAGCCTGTTGTGGTAGATAATGTATAGGGACAATACATTGGAGTGCAAAACAGGAGTGGAAGTGAGCAGCACTCTTTGGGTGCAGTTCCCGACAGCTCTGTTCAAGAGTTAGTTCTGCAGAAAGTGAGCACTGCTGGCTGGTTCAGTACAACCCAGAACTGTCAGCCTGTGCTTTGAGGCTCTGTACCTTAATGGTATTTTGGAAATGTCAAGAATGCTGCTCTTCAGATACTTCTCATATCCCTGCGTACCCCAACAAGATGGAAAGTCATATACTTATACTACAGAATAAAAGTTCTGGTTTGATTATTCTAACTATATCTAATCAAAATATGGTAAGTTTGTTTTTCTTTAGATAGATCTGCCTCTTTTTTTGGTCTAGATAGCTGGAAAAAATACCTCCTACTGTGTTATCAGTGGCAGTATTGCCAGTTGTTTATCATGTAGATGGCCTAAAGCACATTTCTGTGATTTTGCATCTGTTCAAAATATATTTCCTGTAAATGCTAGTTGAGCCCTTGCGTGATTAGTATTTCTGTTGATGTAATCTAAAGGCGTCATAAAATAAGTACCCAAATAAAACTACCTGTATGTCCTCCTCCTATCCATGAACATTTTGTAAAAATGAGTTGTGATATTCCAATTCTGATATAGGCAAGAAAATTTTCAGTTTTGTGAGTTCATGGTCAAGATAATCCTATTCAGTAGTGATGCAGATAAACAGTTCTTACAATTTGTCTCTTGAATGGATTTCCATCCCTTATATATTTTAAATGACATAATGGTATTACAGTGAATTCATTAGGTGAACACTGCAAGAGACTTGTGCCTATACTGCTATGTAAAAGACTATCAAATCTGGGTTTATTTGGCTTGCTTTGCATGCCTGGCTCCATAACCCTCAGACTGCTCATACTGCCTTGCACCTGGTGATAATCTCTGTTTTTCAAAGAAATGTCATTTATAGAAAACTAACCGCAGTAGGATTCTAAGAAAATGATTGTAACCATTAAAAAAATCAGGGGAGAGGAAGGCTTTTGGTCTTTAGAATTTATATTTGTTGTTAAGACCTTTTTTTTTTTTTTTAAAAAAAGGTAGAAACACTAGCAATCTGTTTGGGGATACCAGCACTTTTTCATTTCATACCTATGAGTTCACCCTGCTTTCGAGGAGTGTTGTAAAAGCAGACTTTAGTATGCCATCCACCACTCTTCAGGGAAAGGTCACTTTTATCTTCTGTTCTTACAATCATGTCCTTTGTCCTTCCTGCCAGCTAGCCTGGAAGAAGGAAAGGAGAGCAAGAGCTCTGTTTGAGTACTAGTAATTTGTAGATAGCTTTTGAGTTGTGGAATTATTATCCTTATCTCATGTGTAGCTTCTTACTCAATTTAAAGTCCTATTGGCAGTTCTAAAATGTTATCAGCAGTGCTGTATATTTGAATTTCATTTACAGCACATCAGCTGCTTGATTTAGGTACTTGGACCTACATTTTATTTGTGGTCCTGCAGCTTAGTCGATTCGAAATCTGTGCTGTGAATTGCTCAATACAGAAAATGCTAAATAACATATATACACTGCAAGGAAAATACAGAATTGAGCTGTTGTCCTCCAAGAAAACTTGATTCTGTATAGCATTTTTTTCCACGCAAAATCTATTTGAATGTCTTAGAAGTAAATAATATGGAAGGGGTAAAGAAACATCTTCAGTAGACATAGCAAGGACAAAGAGGATTCCTCTTTTTACACAAATCAGATAGTCATATGAAAGAGATTACAGAAGGGGGGCGAGAGGGTTGTTTGAACTATGCTGACAGGATGCAGTGTCCTTTCCTACATATCACAAGATAAGCAAAAAAAAGATAACGGGGACAAAAACAGTACCAGCTATTTGGAGTAGAACCAAATCTGTCACTCTGTTCCAGTGTTTCTGCTTGGAAATAATTTTTGTTCTTGCCTGGGAGGGAGGGTCCTGAAATACTTGAAGTTAACGCATCTTTTTGCCCGGTTGCAGCGCACTCCCGTGTAGGCCGTGCTCGCTGCCATGAGCTTGCTGCACAGTGACGGCAGCTGTGGAGCCCGAGACGGGGACAGCGGCTGCTGCGCAGCCATGGCCAGCGCCTGCAGCGCCGCGGCCAAGGACGAGAGCTCCAGCGTGGGCAGCGGCGCCGGCAACGCGCCAGGCTCCTTCTCGGAGGAAACGCAGGGATACGACGTGGAGTTCGATCCGCCCCTGGAGAGTAAATACGAGTGTCCAATCTGTCTGATGGCTCTCCGGGAGGCGGTGCAGACGCCGTGCGGCCACCGTTTCTGCAAAGGCTGCATTGTCAAATCAATAAGGTAAAGGAAAACTTGTGGAAGCTGCTTTTAAGAAGAAATTCATGTACCAGAGCAGTTTAAGGTCAATCTAAAGTGAACAGAGCTGCCCAAGGTGCATTACCAGTGAGTGCTAATAGAACGCTGGAAATTTGTTATTCGGTGAAGGTGCTGTGTATGGCTAGAATGTCACAGGTTTGGAAGTTTTATGAGCTTTAGATAGTTTGCCATTTTTACAAACGTACCCAGGTTATGAATCCAAAAAATTGATTAAACTTCAAATAATAATTTAAAAAAGGTAGATAAATCCCCCAAATAAATTCTATTTCCAGCTCAGGATTATAAAATTACCTGTCTTTCGCCTATGATTGTTTCTCTTGATAACTGCGGGAAACTACAGACAACCTGATTTCTTGGTGCAGATAAGGCAATTCATGCTCTCAGTTCTTCACTTGAAATTAGCTGCTTCCTTCTTGAGCTGGAAGAGAGAATGTGATGAGGGACTAGTTTTGAACAAAGCATTGAGAGAGGAAACCAGGTGGCATATGAGGGACTGGGAGTAAAAAAGGCAAGAGCAGGCTGGGCTTATAAAAATGGATGATGGAAAGAGCAAGAAAGGGCAGAGAGTACTTTGTAGAGAGCACTTGCCTTAAACCTGGAATGAAGTCATCAGTATCCCACACGTGTGAGTGAGTATTGGATTACATTGATAGATAGAATGCTGTAGGATTTTTTCTTTTCAGCATGAGCCAATTTTTTTTCTTAGCAATTGCTCACTTAGTACAAATGTCACTTTGGTAAGAATTTATATATTCAATTCTGTGTGACCCATCTGTAGAATTGGCTTATTTCCAACCGTACTTCGCACACTTTTGTGTAAAGATAATTAAGCTGTCTTAAGTGTTACTGTGTTTTTCCCTGGTATTCATTTTATAGCATGCAAAATGGACAGTGCTTTCTTGATTGGTTTTTCATACCATTTGTCCATAGTTCTATTCCATTTATTTTTCTTCCCTGTCCATCATTTGTAGCTCACTAAATGAATAGTATGCCAGCAATTATGTTCTCTGAATACAGTGTTTCATGGCTTCTCTGTAGTTTCTGCACATAAATTCTCAGGAAGAATTTCTCCATGGAAAGGACCATGACCAGAAGCTTCTGCTTCTTTTATACTCTTTCTGTATTTTACTTCATTTCTATGAATTGTTATGATGGTATTAGTGAATACTAAACAAGGTGGAAAGCTTTTTTTTTTTTTTCTTGTGAGACAGTAGATCATCAGTGTAATATTTCAGATGTTTCATTGCTAGGAAAAGTTTTCCCTCATTCCCCACTGAACTCTGCCTTTGGAGGACACTTTGACTGCTTGTGAAACCAGGGAGGACAGCTTGAAGTGCCAGACCTCTCTGAATCCCTGAAGGGCTGAACTGCATGCTTAATTGGTATCCATAGATCAAGCTATTGATTTGGATTATGTAGTGTCTACAGTATGGTATCGATTTGCAGTATGTACTGTCTACAGTACCAGATTGATTGAGGTATTGAGAAGCTTCTACAGAGCTAAAATGAAAATGGAAAGTGGTATTTTACATTCTCTAAGTACAGGTTTTTTCACTAAGTGATTGTCACAGCCTTCATTTGATTAGGAAAAATTGCTTCTCTTTATTCCTCATTTCCCCACTCTCTTAACTCACGTGAACACAGAGATTAAGGATTTTAAACGATGAAGGATGGACAAGCATTTTCTGAGTAATTGCTTCTTGTTATTTACACAAACAATTGTAGTTGTTCGTGTTGAAGAAGTTGTGGCTGCAACTAGAAAAAAAAATTGGAAAACCTTTTAAAAACTGGGCTCTTCGATCTTACAGTGTGAAGGACATGATTAGATGAGATTTGATCATAGTAAATATTTGCCTCCCAGAAAGTCTTGGCAGCTTTATAAATAAAGCTGTCTGAAGTGCTTTGAAGTGCTATAAGTCATGGAAGAGGAGAAGCTTATCTACCTAAGTAACTACAAATGAGTTTACGAATGTTACTTGTCAACAAAATGCATTACTGGAAATTTTAGAAGGACTAACTTCAGGTGCAGTAGATAATTGAATTTCACTCCAGTCTTCTGCTGTATCTTAGGGCAAAGCTGACTTAGGTTTGTAGTAGAGCTTGCCAAATATCGGAACCTCTGTTTATTGGAAAAGCAGAGTTGTGAGGTAACAAGGGGCAGCAGGGAAATCTTTGGGTGCTGGCAGTTTATCCAGCAGCTGGCATGGCTGCAGCTAAAGTCTCTGCCAACTGTCTCAGCTTCTCAGCTAAATGGCTCACTTGTTAAAAATCAAAGAGCAACCTTTTCTTTCAAAATGATTTTGGCTTTACTCTTGATACCCATGTTTTAATCTCAAGGGAAATTACAGGAATATTCCTTGTACTTTGTAGCAGATGGGCATTGTTTCAGAGGTACTGTTGTGAGTGGCAGAGTTCAATGTGATAAACAATTCCAGCATAGGAAAGCCTTCACTGTAAGTTAGAACTGAGGCACATAAACTCAATTCTGTTGCACGAAACGTATAGCAGCATCTTTGTCTGTAGATGGATCTTAGCAGTGTTTTAAATACAATCCTGATCCTTGTAAATAACTTTGGAAGCCTGTTTAATATCTTAAAATAAGTTACTGCTTTTTCCTTAGTACACTTTGCTACTTTGGAAAATTGCATTTCATTCTTATTTTGCCCTTTATCTGCTAGTTATTTAAACTGGGGATTTGGTAATCATTTTTTCAAATTAATCTGTTGTTGGCTGATCTTATTCATGATTAGCTTTTCTTTGTAGAAATAAAGCTGCTGTCTTATCAGTAGGCCTATTGAGCTATCTTTATACTCCACTAAACAGGGTGTTTGTAACCAAGTTATACCTGTGAAAACTGATTTTCTGTAGGTTGTGAAGTGAGGAAACATTTCTGACTTGTGACAAAGATCACACTGGTCATAGTTCAGAGAGCTCTGAAACCAGGCAAGCTAGGTGTCCTCTTTCTTCTACTTGTTTAGGAGTACGATTCTCAGGCATGTGGTGAGCTTGCTCTGCAAGCAAAACTTGTGAAAGGAAGTTCATTGTCTCTTTTTGAAGTGGCAACTTTACCTCCACTTCCTCTAGCAGCGTTGCTGATGGAGTTGCTGAGCAATTATTTCCTTTTCCAACAAAGAACATAAATTCCTTCCTGGTCTTCACAGCCCACTAGGTTCTATTTAGTGCTTGCAGGCAGTGACAATGATCTGGCCTTTGATCCTTGCACCACAAGTGCTCTTTGACGTTTTTCCACCCCATGTATTCCATTTCATTGCTGTTTCCATTAGCACTCAGGAGCTTTGATCCCTCCTGCCTCTTTCACTGTGTTACTTAATTGTGAATCAATATGCTGGCCTACTGCTTTCAGAATGAGCCGATACTGGAAAATTTGATGGAAGTGATCCCCTTTTTTACTCAATTTCAAATGATTTTTTTGTATATACATGCAGGTAGACAGAACCTGATGAACTGGAACAGGCTGTTAGTTACCTTGTGCAGGTTGCATGCATTCCTGTTCCGTCAGATTCCAAACCTTCACCAGTTAGCACTGACTTCCAGTCTGTTTGCTGTTAAAATGGCTTCAGATGCAACATCTGGTTCCAAATCTTGTGTAATTTTCATAGTTGCTAATAATTTTTGTGTCTGGAGGTTTTCACCCTGTTGGCTGTATAACGAAATTGAAGGATGACCAACTGATCAAATGGTTGTGTAACAAAACCAGCAAACTGAGCAGTGTGTAATGTAATGCCAAACAGATGAAGTCAATCTGGAAAAAAAGACAGTTTTGCCTTTTTCTTAGCTGTGATCACCTTGGCTGTTTATAAAATGAGAAAAACTTTCTTAGACCGCCCCTAGTTTCTAAGTAATTGTTTTGCAGTAGTATGTGAAATATTCTTTGATGTTTGAGCTATGCGAAGTACTTACAGAAACAGATCTGTAAGTTCTTAGTGTCTTTACATATGCCTCAAGTTTGTTTCCAGAGTACTTAACATGGTATTTGTACAAATAAAATGTGTTTGAGTTTGAAAAGTGCTGCAACCCCAGTCATGCGACCTCCAGTGAAACTGTGTGTTTTCAATTTTTCTGAAATACATTTCATATTTTCTGGTCATTGCCACATAAATACTATTGCTTTCAAAGGTCTTCTTACTGTCTTATTATTTGGCCACTAATGTCTTGCTGGTGTAAAAATATTTTAAATTAAGTGCTCGGAAATCTATTAGTAATATTGGAATATCTGTCCTTGCTTTTCTGCATTGTAGAGATGCAGGTCACAAATGTCCTGTAGACAATGAAATTCTGCTTGAAAATCAACTTTTTCCTGACAACTTCGCCAAAAGGGAAATCCTTTCATTAATGGTCAAGTGTCCCAACAAGGGCTGCAGCATGAAGATGGAGCTCAGGCACTTAGAGGTGAGAAGTAGTTTTGAAAAAATGGAACCTTGTTTTTATGGATGAGTAAAAATCCAAAATAACTTAAATATAATAATATTTAATAATAAATAAACCAGGTCATACCTGGTACTCATTTATGCTGACTCAGTGCATTTTTCTTTCAAAACTATAGCTACACACACAGGTTTTTAATGAGTATTTAATTGTAGTGAGGTGATTCTCAAGTGAACATCACAGTGCATGACAATTGTACTAATGCAGCTTTCTGCTAAGGATCATGCATGTTTGTCTTTTGATCAGCTATGTCTGTGCTTCACACAAGTTTCTTAAAGTCAGTTTAATAGTCTCTCAAAGTAGCTACACATATTAATTGAAATAATTGTTTTGGAAAACAATATAAGCAGTTAAAGGGATAAATGTAAAACTAAATTTTTACTGAGATCTTCCTTAAAGCTCTGAATACATGAAACCCAGACCTCAGTAATGGGACATTACTAAGTAATTACTAAGTAATGGGACAGGCTATTGGTTCAGTATAAGTGTACAAGGATTTCCTTGCGTGAGGGAAAAATTGTGATTCGTTTGTCTTGCACTGCGCTTTCTCTTGAAAATGGATGAGATGATATGATACTTCTTGTTTGAAGTATCAAATTCCTCCTCTGCCCTTCTGCAGGACCACCAGCTGCAGTGTGATTTTTCCACTGTGGAATGCCCACAGTGCCAAGGAACCTTCCCAAAGAACCATCTGAAGGAGCACATGACCCAAGACTGTCCGCGGCGTCAAGTGTGTTGCCCAAACTGTGCCACAGCTATGGCCTATGAGGATAAAGAGGTATTTAGCAGGAGTCTCAGTTTGTCAACCTGCATTCACATGGGTTTGTTTGGAAAGGGAACAGCAGTTGCAAAAAAAAAAACAAAACAGCTGAAAGGTTTTGGTCTAGAACAGCTCTTTGTGCTGCTGCACAGCTGAGAAACTACAAACTCAGGACATGAGCCTGGAATAGGTAAAAGCTGGGGAGAGATTGTCCTTAAATACAATCTTACTGGGAACCATATGGTGTGAAGAGACTTATGGACTTGTATAAGACCACAAGTGTAACCACAGATTTCTGACCTTACTATCAGACAGGCCAGTATCTACTGCCCATAGAATACAAAAAGCAGTATTTACATTTGCAGTTTTTATGCCTGGGAGAGAGGATATATCAGGAGATAAATCTTTTGGGGATATCTGCTACCACACAAGACCAATTTCTGAGTTCTTCTCCTGGCTCTGCATTTTTCACTCAGGTGATACTGAGGGTAATGCTTTCCTCTTGCTGTTACCATTTCTTTATCTCTATATGGATGTGTTTTATCTCAAGGACTATTAAATGTTCTTGGATATTAATATTGTGAATTGTCAATCAAACGTACCTCGTATAGTCCAACAATACAAATAAAAAAAACAAACAAACAAGTGCTTTCTTATATTTCCAGTACAACCGAACATGAATTTTAGAAACTTATGATTAAAATCAGATTTCTTTGGAGCATAAGAACTTTAGGAAATAAAATATCTGCAACCTTATGAATCTCTTGTACAAGTCCAGGAAAAGACAGTAATAGAAAACATACTGTTCAGGGTAAAGGGATTGTCTTTGTTTAGTAGTTGCATACAGCTAAATGCAAAATTAGGAATATAAATAAAAATCTAATTTTTAATCTAATTTAATAAAAACCTAAGGTCAAGGGCTATTAGCCCGCTCTTAAATTGGGTAACTTTACTGATGCTTTCTCCTCTTTCTTTTTTCTGTTTGATCACTTAAGCTTCATGACCAAACATGCCCACTTGCCAATGTATATTGCGAATATTGCAACACGGTGCTCATCAGAGAGCAGGTAAGAGACTCCCTTTTTCTCTGTTGATTCCAAGTCAGGTGTTTTGTATTTACATCCCTTCTTTAACTGGCAATTAAACTCAGAGATACAGTTTGTCTACTAGCTGCTAAATCACTACCTGCCTGTCTCTGGAAATGTCCAGCACAGGTATGATACTCCCTTAAATGCTGCTCCAGCTCGCAGTCACACTCTGGCAAACCTCTGTAGGATTTTGGCTGCACATCACATTGTTCAGCTGTACTGCTTCTTGACAGGGGCCTTGCTGCATGTCTTTGATCTTGAATGGAGTTGAAAAAATACCAACAACTGCCGGTGGTTATGGCTGATGTTACCAAGAGGAGGCTTTGATTTGGGCGGAGGGGGAGAGTTTTTGTACTTGGAAAGCCACTGTTGGAAAGTAGCTATAAGTAAATTCACTATCAAACTGGGATGCTGGCTGGAATTCTACTTGTCCATTACTGTTGTAATAGCCATTGTTATTTCTTCTGTTCAATAATAACTTCATTGGCAGGAAAATGATAAATATTGATTTGTTTAATATGGAATAACAACTGTGTTGATGGCCAGGGTTAAAATGAAGACTGGTTTTGTAAAATTGTACAAATACTCTGAAAAACAGGATTGAGCTTAGTAATGACAAAGGAAAAAGTCTGTTGTTAGGTAGAATAATGAACTGCAGAAGTGGGGAACAGAGATTGCTAAACATCCCTGATAATAGCTGACCTCTATCAGCCTTGTGCTTCATCGTGATATTTAAACAAGGCAAACACCTGGGGTTATATAAACAGGGATTCTGCCTGTGAAACACTGAATTATCCTTTGCTCTGTTTAGGGCTCGTAATACATCAGCTGAAGTTGTGCTTTTGAGGGAGGGTGGATAGGGAGGATCCAGAGCACTGAGATGGCTGATCTGGATCTGGAAAACATGGACCACAAAAAAATTGAAGTAACTTGAACTTTTTGAGGAAGATGATAATAAAGAAAGACACAATAAGTATGTGCAAGTAGTCCTTCAGAAGGGAAGGAATTGAACATGATCTGGCTGGAGGATAGGCTAGAAACAAAAGGTGTTTGGTGTAGCAAGGAAACCTGAACACTTTCTGAGGCCTAACATAAGAACAAAGTCAGTGAATTGTTACAGTACATACAAGTGGGATGTATAATATTTATCATCAGCTAACATTTTTTGTTCAAAACTTCTGTATTCCCTTAAGAAATTAGATAGGTATAAACTGATCTGACTTCAAGTACCTGTTCAAAATCCATCCAGCTGTATCCTTTTTGGAGAAGAGAATACTCTTGATGGAGAAGTAATGTCAGATCTGATTTGTTTTAGATGCCTAACCATTATGACAATGATTGTCCTACTGCCCCAGTGCCATGTTTTTACAGTGCCTTTGGGTGTCCTGAAAAGGTAAGCCTTTTATCAGTACCTTCTGAATTGCAGACCTTCTGCATGATTTTGTCAGTTGCTTTTGCAATGTGTTTTCCTGTTCTTGTCTCATTCACCAGCCCAAAATCCTCAGTGATTTGTGGTTGTGGGTTTTTTGTTTTGAGGTATCTTAATTCTGAAATGTTGCATGTTGGTACATTGCATTTCAAAATTGCTTTTTCAAATTTAAAAAGCTCTATGAACAATTTGCTTGATGATCTAGCTTGTATTTTTTCATGTTTTCTCACCTTTCATGTCAATAAAGTAGCTTCTAGCATTTCTTCCAAAGTTGTGGCCAAAGATGCTTATGACTCCTAGAGTTCCATGAAGAAAATCAATTTTATTAAATTCTAAAATTACTAATCTAGATACTCTTATTTATAGTTTTTTAATACCTCTTGTTAAAAATGGGTCTTTCCCCTTCATTTCCACATCAGTTTTCATACACCGTTTGGTACTATGGAGCGTTTTAGCAAATCAATGAAGGGAGTACAGTGCCGATTTAGAACACAGAAAAATTCTAAATATATTTATCACTAACAGTCTTTCACCATGTCTTTGTTTTAAGTTGAACAGTGTTACTGAAAGTGTACACCATAATTAATGATGATTTCATAAGGAAATTATCACTCCTAGAAAACCCGATTTTTTTTATCATGAACACTCATTAGCAAGAAGGTGACCCTGAATACACAGTGCTTGCCTTTGGAATGTTTGACAAGATTGTTTTTAGTATAAAATACTCCATATTTCTTCATATCTTGCTTTTACTTTCAGGTGCACAGTTTGAAATATACTGTTCCTATTTTTCACTGCATGTACTACTAAAATACTTCATGTCTTTTACTCAAAATTGCCTCCATTTGAAGTGTGGGTCTTGGCCTTTAATAAGTTGTTGCTCGCAATCTTTTCTGGAGAATTTAAATTTTGTTGTTTTCTTTGAGATATTGCAGCTTCAGTAAAAATACAGTCAAAGATTCCCTTATTAAACATTACATAGAATTATGCAACTATACAATATGCTATTACTAATGATAAATATTCTAACAAGAATATGTTTGTGACATACCAAAGTCCCAAGCCAACAAAAACAAAAATGCACATATCTGATTTATATTGCAGTCATTTATGTCAGATCCATCTTAAGTTCCCAGGTTAACAATTCTATGTTGAAATCACCTCATAGCTACGCTTTTGCTGAACCCCAGCTGTATCAACATGAGGGCAAAGATACAAAGATCTTAAAGGTCTTTTCCAGCCTAAATGATTCTGCAATTTGCCTGCTGGTCTTTTAACTTCTTTTTTTATTTTTCCTATCAGTGATCTTAAATTTGGAGCTCTCCATTGGTAAAGTGCCATCTTGTCACACCTTTGCCCTTGATTTGCACTGCAGTTTTTCTCACATGACAAAAGCAACTACTTGTTTGATTTTCTTCAGAGCCACATTTAAAATGCAATTGCAGATGTTTGATTTGTTCCTAATGCCGTATCTCTTAAATCCTAGATGCAAAGAAATGAACTGGCACGACATATGCAGGAGTTCACTCAGGTTCACATGAGGATGATGGCTCAAAGTTTTCAGAATATCAGTGTTACTGCTGCAAATCCTGTACCCTTCATCAACGGCCTACCCTTTGATCCTGCCCTCTTCTCACACGTGTCACGTGCTGCATATGACTGCAATCCAGAAGTCGAAAACTTCAAGGAAACTATTCAGCAGTTGGAAGGTCGTCTGGTAAGACAAGATCACCAAATCAGGGAACTCATTGCTAAAATGGAGACTCAGAACACTCACATGGCAGAACTGAAACGTACCATCCGAAATTTGGAGGGAAAGATTACTGAAATAGAGGCACAGCAATGTAATGGTATTTATATCTGGAAGATTGAGAACTTCAGTGGACTGCAGAAAGCCCAGGAAGAAGAGAGACCTGTAGTGATGCACAGTCCTGGCTTCTATACAGGGAAGCCTGGCTACAAGCTGTGCTTGCGCCTGCATATCCAGTTACCAAATGCTCAGCGCTGTGCTAATTTTATCTCTCTGTTTGTCCACACGATGCAAGGGGAATATGACAGCCACCTGCCCTGGCCTTTCCAAGGCACCATACGACTTTCTATTTTGGATCAATCAGAAGGCCCAGAAAGGCAGAACCATGAAGAGGTGATGGAAGCCAAGCCAGAGCTATTGGCCTTCCAGAGACCGACAATTCACCGCAATCCGAAAGGTTTTGGTTATGTGACTTTCATGCACCTGGAGAACTTGAAACAGAGAACCTTCGTCAAGGATGACACGCTCCTGGTGCGCTGCGAGGTTCTGACGCGCCTGGACTTGAACAGTGTCCGCAGAGAAGGGTTCCAGGCCCGCAGTACCGATGGAGCCATGTAGCCTGCAAGTCTTAACCAGAGCAATGGAGCCTTCCTCATGTTTTTCCACACAGATCCCAAAAGCGCTTCATTGTCCACAAAGGCTGCGTTTGTAAAAGATCATAGTCGCCAACATAGCTGATCTTCACTATGAATGCAACTTGGTTGTTACTGGTATATTTCTTTTCTATATGAGGTTATGTTTAAATATTTGGTAAGGTTCTCTCTTAAAATAATAAGCTACTTCTGTAGCAAGCTAACTAAATGGAGTGTTAATCAAAACTGCCTACAGGAAAACCCTATTACAGAACCTGTGCATCTCAGATTGGTAAAACTTCTATTGAATAGATCTGTAAGTCTTTTCACCTCAGTGCCTTGGAATAAATGCTGTTGCAAGGAGGGAGTGAAATTAATAAAGATGAGGAATTTTTTCATTTGGTTTTTTTTTCACAGAGCTTGGGAAAGTTGAGAGAGTTTCTATATTAACTTATCTAGAATTTAGCATTGGCTATGTGTCTCTTGAAGTTTGAAGTTAGGTTAAGACTTTGTTCATGTCACCGAGGGTTCAGGTATGCTTTGACCCTTTCCTCCTTCAGGAAGTTGCATGTTGATGCAGAGTTGATGTTGGTATTTCCAAAAGGTAGTAGTGTTGTGGAGAAAGCTAAATGACTCTGAACTGAGTTCACTGAAGAAATATTTGTAATGTGGTCTGAAGGTGCCTCCCTAATTCTCTTTGTTTTGATAAATCTTTCTGTAAGTGTATGCTCTAGGCCCAGAATGTCAACAACAATCATCGAGAGACATAAAAGTTTAGCATTTGAATGAAATCCCTTTGTGCTGGTGGTGTCTCCTAGTGCTGGACATGTTTCAGGTTATGAGTGCACACATGAGCAAAGGGATGTACCAAACAGAGAGGGTGATGCAGAATTTGTTTTACTGTTGTTGAAACCCGAATTTGTACCAAAGCTGAACTTGTGACCTGCATCTGTTCAAGTGATTTCTTGATGATGTGGGTGATGTACCCAAGTCATCCCCTGTGAATTCTCCATGGGCAGCTGGCCATATCAGCATCCAACTGCTGTGGGTATTTCCTGGCCCTTTAGACAGTAGGAGCTGGGCCCACTCAGCAATTTGGATGGTAAGGAAAGCCTATTAATTCAGCAGTGTGAGGAAAAATTGTAATCCTGTTTGCTTTCAGGAAGAAAAACTGGCTTCCATAGTTACTCATTTATCAAACACTAGATTCACGGTGTCAAAGATTCATGAGGTTCCTAATGCTGTGTGTATTATTGTTTTCTGTACTGACTGATTATATGCCATATAAATGTTAGTTTTGACCAGTCAAAGCTGAATAGTTCAAGTTCACTGGTGCTAAGAATTTTAGCTTTCATGGTGCTGATAAAGTTCTGAATCTTGTCTTTAAAAGGAGGGAAGAAAAAGGTTTTGTTCACCCCATAACCTAAGTACATGTTCAGATACTGAAGAAAGAACTAAACGATGCATGAGCTTATGTGTATTATTTATCCAAACTAGTGAAACAACCTAAAGACTCGAGACGCTGTAGCTTAAGAGATACTGAAGAGTGTTCCAACTATTTGGCCTCATCCAAGCAATACCAGTGGGGAAAGGGCACATTTCTTAATATAATCAAGACTAAAGAAAGACTACTTACTATACTTTAGTGGTTTGAGATGATACTCTGCCTGCCTGCATGAGAGGTAAAAGTTCCAGGGCCTAACCTACCACTTTGTTCATCATATCCAGATGAGTAAAATTTCTTGTGCAAGTAGAACCTATTAGATGGAAGCGGGGTTGTGTTCAGTGGAGTATTGTCACTACTGAAACATGAACTTCCTGGCTAATGAGAAATGCAGTTAGCTGTTGGTGACTTCAGTGTATTCTCAATCATTAGGGGACAGGTTGTGTTACTCAAAATAGGGAAACATCTCAGCTTTAAAACCAAAGTCAATTTTATAATGAATAGCCTCATCTTCCAGTTGAATTGTTCTGGAGTGTCTTCAGTTGAAGCATTCCCAGTAAAGCCATTCTTAACCAAGAGCTGTCAATGTCCATGGCAGTGCACAGAGCCACTCTGCACAGAAGGCACTGTACACAAGTTCTCCATTTTCAGACTGTTACCTAGCCATGTTTTTTCAAGATGCTCAAAAACTGCCCTTCTCTTTTGTTCCCCTCCTTGTTTTTTGGGGGGCAGGAGGGGGAAGCAGTCAGAAAAAACCCTTGTCATTTGAGAGCTTCTTCCTGCTCCAGGTCCTTCCTCAAGCCTAGCAATAAGAAAAAGGTCATTCTCTGTTCAAATCATTTATACCCAAGATCCACTAAATGCATTAACACTTTCTTTGCTTTTGAAGATTTGCATTCTGAATGGAATTTTTGCTTTGAGTCTGATCTGCTAGATCTGATGTACTTCTGCCTCTGAGTAGGAAACTGCCTGTGGTGGCAGGGTTTAAATGATTCAGGTTAAAATTGTACAGTAGCACAAGCCAATAGGGAGTAGAAGGCTACTGCATGTATAATTCTGTATTGGCCACAGAAATATGGATGCTTTATTCACTGCTGCTATTCTACTGGTTTTGTATTTTTATATTACCAACTAGAACTCTGAGTGATTTCGAATTACTGTACTGTCAGAGTATTACTTGAGAGACTGTCAGACTTAATTTGCTAAGTATCAGTTAAACCTTACTGTCATAAAAAGATTATAAATCTTAACGAAATATGTATTCGTGTACTTGTTCCATTTTCCTCTTTCCCCTTTCTTCAAATCTCTTCTTTTGAGAACTTGTTTTACTATGGTGGATTGAGGTATAATTGCTAGAGCCATTTAAATGGAAGGAGAAAGGTCTGCAGCATTGAGTTGTCTCTAAATCAAAGAAATATTTTAATTAACCTGTGTCCTGTGTAACTTGTTCAGCAATGGGGTTTCGTTTTGTAACTCAATGCTTTGCAGCATTATGAAATTTCAAGGTGGTTTAAAAAGTGGCGTAGCTTCTTTTATCTTCCAAATTTCTGTTGTCTTTAACATGTTTTAAGTCACTGACTCCTAATATGTTTATTTGCAAAGCTGCTATGGCACAAATTTCCTAATTATAATATATTATGAATGTGTTATCTCTTTGCCTCTGAATGTCTTCCCCTGCAGGGCAGGGAAAATTGTTTTGCTAAAAATGTTGGTATGTAATGTATATGTGGGAGCTCAGATAATGTGAGATGTATAGAGTTGTTTTTTAAGCAGTCTCATGGTATGTCTGGTCATGTGTGATATCAAGGGATTAAACTTGCTAATGAAATGAAATCAGGGTGACCTTTCTATTCTTATTTAGAGATGGCAGCAGACCAAATACATTGATAATGGATGCAAAAGATTATTCTGTGTCAATGTTTAAGGTTTGTATTGGTTTGCATTTGAGTAAAATGAAAGTACTCCTGTTCCCTTAGATAAATTGACTGATAGTTTAATATATTTTGTAGTTAATGCACAGCTATGTTTCTGACAGAACTTTAAAAAATAAACTAATTAAACTGTGCACTGCATGTTGCATCTTTATTTATATGGAGGGCTATTCAAAAATATTAACTGATACAGGACAACTGATGCTGTGGTAGTTTCTCTGTCTTGTGGGTTTCAGATGCAGCTGGTATCATACAGCACCAAGAAGATAAAGAATATATTTCAATATAAAAACCTGGCATTTATAAAGGGTATTGATAGTTTTATTCATTACTAGAACATACAGTTCATGTAATAGATAATAGATTAAGTGTTCTCATAATCATCCTGTAATTTAAGATAAAACTCTCAAAAAAGCTGCGCACTATGATCTCTCAGGCCACATCTGCTTGCTTGTTTTATTTATCATAAAAGCAACTATGGGCTGAAACTTTGTTGCAGGAGACCAAGATCAGAAACCAGAGGGAGTTCCTCCGTCAGTAAGAGAAGTACGGACTTTATTGCAATCTCTGATTTATCTCATCCTGGATCTGTTTTTAATAGCATCTGCAGGAAGGGATATTTAAAACGTTAAGATTCTTCTGAGTAAAGTTAGTGGTATTGCAGTAATGTGCTGTTAAAGTTAATTATGACTTTGTCTTTCATCCATTAGGTTGGTCCTAATAGCTTCCATGAGTAATGGATAGGAAGGCCTGCTCAGACATTGGTTAGCTGTTGTGTTAATCTATTTTTAGTGTTCCATATCTTCTTTTGATGAGATGGAGTAATAATGGCCTTTGTTTTAAGCAGAAAAAGCTGGCATTTGCAGCTGCCCCAGGAATGGAAAGTCCATGTGCAGAAGCAGAAGAGCAGCAATATAGAAGCATGTTCACACCTGTGTAAATACAAATGTACATGTACTCGTACATTTCTGGGAAAAAAAATGGCTGAACTAGCTAAGGACCAGGATACTCTGACTGGATATTTTCCTGAACAAATACCAGTTCATTGCAGTGACTTCACAAGAAGAATGTGTTTGTTTTAGCTAAAATCCTTAACTAGTGCCAAACCAGTTTCTTTGCTGCCTTCCTCATCCCCAAAAAGCACAAGCCAAACACTCCAGCTGTTCTGCCTGGAAAGTGAGACTCCCTGTGCCATTCCTTACTACACTGTGCTAAACCTCAGCTCTTCTGTGCTGTCTCTCATTTAGGAGCTGTGACTATTTAGCCTGTTCCAAGACAGCATTTACAGAAGTCAACAAAACTTCCTGAATTAGCCCTGAAAAGGGTAGAGTGTGGTATCAGCATATGGAGCAAATACAAGGCAATACAAAGGGAGGTTAATGGACCAAAAATGGTGAGGAGGGAATCTAAGGCCTGTCTGGATGAAATGAGTAAGAGGGCTGATGAATTCTGCCTGTTACTCATCTTAGATTAAAAAAAAAACCAAAACCCAAAAATGTCACACCGCTCAAATAGGAAATTTTTATGCTAGCACAAAAACTTACCAAAGGAAACACTTCCCTGGCACTGGTCTCATCCTCATCATTTGCCACCACTGAGGCTTTGTCCACTCCATTTGGAAGGGAGAGCTTGACCACACTGGACTGAGTCAGCCCTTGTGCCATTACCACCATCAATGGACCTGACATTCTTACTGACCTTGAAGTACCAAATGTCAGGAGCTGCGGCCTTCAGGTCTTTTTTAAGTTTTTACAATTAAACCTAACCACCTTGGTAAGTATATAAGCATACAGACAGATACTTGCTTAAGTTATTTTAAGCTTGTCAGGGCTCAGAATGAATGAAGAGTTCATGCTAGTTCTGCAGTCCTTTCCACTTCACAAGAGCATTAAAAAAAGCCACCCCTCAGCCAGAACTGTCCTTGTTTCTCCTGTCCTTTCTTTTTTTCATTTCCTCTTTTCTGCACAGAAGCAGAAAGAATCTGAAATAGTGGTCATATCTTGAGTCCCCCTTGACTCATGTTTTATCCCAAGTGGACCTGTTGCCACCACTTCACAACCCTTCTAAACGACTGCAATTCTTTCTGTTAAAAAAAAAAAAAAAAGAAACCTGTAAAAAATAATTTACCTTGCTAGTGCATGCTGAATGCAGAGCAAATAAAGACTGAGCTACAGCATCATGAAGACCATCTTTCCACTCAAATTCTGGGGCCCTGCTTTACTGTGGTCTTCTGGTGATCATGTTCTTTGAACGTGTTTGAAACAACCACTTGCATTTCACAGCTCTGAAAGTTGCATTTTGGCTGGGGGTTTTCATCTCTGATGGAATAGAAAACTTCATGGAACCATGTGTGAGGAGGAGATTGTGCAACAGGAACATAATTTCTTTATTACCTGCAGTCCCAGCCTCAACCAATGAGCCTTCTTTTCCTTTTGGCTTGTGCTCTGACTGATCTCTGAGGCCATGCAGCCCGAGTGTTCCTGAGTTCAGTGATTTCATGCTGCTCCTTTGTTGCAGTCAACTCTTTGTTGCCTCCAGGAGCTGGCTGTTCTGCCACGCCAGGGGGGATGGTTTTCTGCAGCCACTCACCTGCTGATGAAGCAGGGGAAAAGCCCTGGTCTACCCATGGTCCTGAAGATTCCAGCTGAGAGTTTCTCAGAGATAGCAGCAGGTTTGATTTGACTTGGCAGGTGTTGGCCTGGGGCAGAATGGATTCATAAGCTGTGTTTTCTGGTGGCTTTTGTCCAGAGACTTATCCCACTCAACAGTGAAGGGAAGAAGGCATAAACAGAGCAGTGTTTTAGCAGTTTGGTACTGAAAATTTTGAAAAAAAAAAACCCTCCTCCATTGTCTCAGCTGGTTAGAAGCAGGAGAGATAGTTTCCTAAAAGCCCTGTGATAAACTGTCCAAAAATGTGAGGTTTCAGTTTCTTAGGCCTCTAAGACAGAACCTGAGTTCCATGAAACTCAGCTGACAATT
The DNA here is from genome assembly GCA_013400495.1 of Nicator chloris. Lineage (NCBI taxonomy): Eukaryota > Metazoa > Chordata > Aves > Passeriformes > Pycnonotidae > Nicator > Nicator chloris. The sequence continues at coordinate 67,121 of WAAE01000572.1, forward strand.
GATACACTGGGAAAACGAAAAAGGCAACAACACAAACCTTTCCTTGTCCCACCTGATGTGCAGAGTCCTGACTCCTGCTACAGACCTGTATTAGTAACTTGCTGGTTTTCTCTTCTGTCCTCAGCAGCAGCTGCTCCTCTCCCTTCGTGCTGGCACAGCAGGTGTCTCGTGAAGGTGTGAAGTCCAGGAGTTTGGCCTGTTAAACCCTACAACAGTATGCTTGAGTCAGCATTCATATTTCCATTCTGGTATTCCTGCCTGCATGGACTTGTTTCTCTCCAAGATTTAACTTTGTCTCTGTTGCTGCCTTTAATAAAGGAATAGTTTCAGCCAGGTATGACCTTGGCCTTTGCTAACAGTGTTAAGGAGCCAAGGTACTGCCAGAGAAAGGTGACACATACAAGTGTTCCTAGTTTCAGTATCACACCCAGGTGTGATAAACTTCCCAATGTGGAGTTTAGACTTGCTTAAGCAAGTGCCTCCAGTGTGATTCACCTTCTAGAAATAACTCCCCGAGCTTGAGTTTCTTCATGCAAAAGTCCTTTATACAGGCATGTGCCTGTACTCATCCTTCTAGATAAAAGGAAGGGACTGAATTTTTTTAATTCATCTAGGTGATCTGTACAGTGTGTACTTTTGCATCCTCTGGGAATGGAAGAGATTTAGACTTTATATGGATAGAAACATAATTATTCTGAAAGGCAAGTCAGTACTGTTGGGAAAAGGGAGGTCAGAGCACCAAACACACCCAGGACAGCGATGAACGGCCACTGTGGATATCTTGGTTCCTTGGCTGCTTTCAAACAGCAGTGGAAACCAAGGTATGAATGCAAAGGAGCCATATTTTAACCTCTGCCTATTTCTGGTTCCTGTGTATTCTCAGTCCAGTTGTAATAGTCTCAGATAAATAAAGCAAATATAAAGATAACAAACTCAATATAAAAATAAAAAAGCATATTATAGACATTAAAAAAGACATGTTTTAAATTATTAAATGTAGTATTATATTGATGTACTGTATTAAATATATACAAATGGATACTATAAATAAATCATGTATAATACATAATAATATATCTATATAAAGAAAAATAAATTCTAACAAAAATTGTCCCAGTGCAGTCCAGCTGCCCCCAGGTTTTTGAGCCAGAACTGTGCATCCAACACCATCACATGTCCTTACCAAAATGAGAAAGGGTAAAAGCATGGGTAAGCCTTTCTCCAATGGAATTGTATTAACTCATAGCTCCTTCAAGCCACATCTCTAATTCCGTGTTCAGTTTTGGACCTCTCACTGCAAGAAAGACTTTCAGGGCTTGGCCCATGGGTTCTGCTCTCCTCTTCCTCCCCCCAGCCCCACACTTTCTGCAGTAACACCTGGTACAACCCGAGGCAGAGGCCCCACAGCAGGCAGTGCACACGGCGGGTACGGAGGCGAGGAGTGCCACTGTCCCAGCAGAGCCCGGGGAAGGGAGGGCAGGCTTGCAGGGTAAGACACAAGGACAATTTGCTCTCCTCTAAGACTCTCAAAAGCCCATTGGAGGCTCCCCCAGCACGGGCAATCCCAAACAAGCAATGTAGGAAGAACACATCTGCAAAGCAAATAGTCACCCCCTCAAAGGCCTAGCTCTGCTCTGCTGGTCTCCCCACAGTCCCCACAAACAGCAGTGTCTGCTGCTGAACGGACCCTCACTCTATTTCATCTAGAGCTGAGCCTTTGCAGCACTGCCAAGCCAGAGGGGGAGTGGAGAGAGGCTGCTGCTGCCCTCTGAAGGCATCACCGGTCTGTGAGGCAATCAGCTAACCACGACAATTAGTCAGGAAGAAACGAAAAAAGATGAGGGAGGTCCAGATCTTGAACAATTTCCTCTCCACACTGTAAACCCCCGGCAACGGAGGACAGCTGCATTGATGCAGACAAACACTGCATTGGATTAAGCATTGGGTAAAGCCAAAGAATAAGCTTTTGAAAATGGGCTTTTTTGTTTGTTCCTGACAAGCGTGGGTGTCTTGTTCACACCAGCTCAGACATTTCAATAAACCAGGAGGAGGCTCATGGCAAGTGCTCTCAGGTCTCATTTACTGCAGCATTTACTTTGATTTCAAAGAGCAGGACTTTTTAAAGACTACAGGACACTCTTTGACAGGGGAATGACTAGATGGTGGCAGCTCCTTTACCCTGAAGTTGTTGAGGAAACTTTCCTGTCTGATCATTCAGGAGTCACTCTGGCAGTCACACTCCCACCACTCCTGACTGTCCCTGCTGGGAACAAAGCCCCTTAACAGTGGGTGGCTTTCTTTTTGCTCACTGCAAAGTCTGGTGATCAAACTACAATTAAGCCTCTACCCTCTGTTCAAGCAATTATTCAGGTGAAAATTAATCTAGTTATCTATTTCCTTTACCTGCATATACTCCTCTTTACTGCTGTCTCCCATAGAGGCGAGTTTCCTACACACAAGTCCGTATTTGTGGCTCTAAGCACATGTTGGCCATGCACAACAAGCAACTGTTGATAAATAATTCAGTTCACTTACTTATGCACTGGAGTTGTCACTTCTTTTCATCACTTGGTTTGGAGAAATGCACCCAAACATCTGAGCTGCCACTCCTTGTGGACTTAGGACAGCTTTCATAAGACCTGAAGAAGTCCTTGGGGCAGGAATAGCCCCCTGGAAGGGATGAACTTACACACAGGAGAGATGTAAACTGGCACAATTATACAGCACTTGCTCTCTCAGGTGAAAATAACTAACAAGGGTACTCCAGGTATCTTCAGATGCAAGTAATGAATAACAGGCAGCCAATTCTCAGGT
>WAAE01000572.1:70193-181608 GCA_013400495.1 Nicator chloris
GCTAACAAAAATCTAGGCAGGCTGTGTGTGTGTGTGTGTTGATTTGCACCTAAAGGAAAGCTTTGAATAATGCATTGAGGTCCTTTGAGAATAACTATCAACGGTGCTCAACACCTGAATTCAGGAATGTCGGGCTGCAAGTTCTTCTTTACACACGGGTACAGCTTGGGCACTGATGCGGGGCTGGGGGGGGGCACTACCCCAGCGGGACCGGGACGGGTGCCACCAAGCCGGCACTGCCTGCACGCCCCCGGCCCGGAAACACATTCGAGTCTATTCATTACAATTTGGACCTAAAAAGAAAAGGCAATCCAAACCCTGCAGTGTTCACCCTGCTGCCATCAGTGCAAGCAGCAGGATATACTACAAGTCTTCTGATTGAAAAAAAAAAGAAAAAAATAAACCAAGTTTCTGTCCATGTGGCTAGGGCCAGAAACAGCTCTGCTTTCTGGCAAAACAACTCATGTGCTTGGCTATGGGGAATATCAAGAAAAAGGCCTGTGGTACCAAGAATAGCCCCATCAATAAGTTCATGACAGAATTGCATGTACACAGAATAAATCACTTACCTTAAGAAGGAGACAGAGTAAAAAGGGATGACAGATTCAGTGTGATGAGTAGTGACTCGGTCCAGGTCATTATCAAAGTAGAAGGTAACAGACTTCAGGAGGTGGTGAGGGAAACTCCTTCTTCCCATTCTGACAGCTCCTCCAGGAGGTTTTCTCAAGTTGGTGACCATGAGGGTAGAAAAGACCAGCCCTTTGGCCTGTCACAGCTGTATGACGTGGTCAGCAACACAGTGCAACCCCAAACCACAACCCTGTATCCAAAATGCAAGTGTTTCTCATGCTGCAGCTCTGGCATGGGGACAGAGTCTTTGCTTCCAGAGGGCTGGAAGCTTCCTCAGCAGAGAGCACCTCTGCCCCTCAGAGCTGCTCCCAGGGCCCTTCCAGGCCAGCCTCACACTGCCACCATGGCACAGCTCTCCAGCCACCTTCAGGTCCACCCAGTCTGTAAAAGAAAAGCACTTAGAGAGGCTTGTGCAATCTCATGTGGCTGTAAATGTGGGGGTCATGGTCATACACTCGGTGTGGTTACAGAATAGGGTTGTGTTTACTTCAGTTTACAAAGTAAAGCCACCAGCTTTAATTCTCCATAAAAACAAAACAATGGGGGAAGTGCATGATTCAGATGGCTTGGTGCAAATTTTTGCAAAGTAACAGATACAAAACCAAAATAATTAAAATCATACATATGTGTAAAACGAGAGAAATTCAAGTTAAAACCAGGACTAACTCCTATTAGCCCTAGAGATGATCCAAGAACATGTCAGGAAATAAATAAATCATTCTAGTTGTCACCATAAAAGAGGGTGCTGCTCTCTAATCAAAATGGTTTGAGTATTTACAGAAGACAAATGGGTTACAGGAGAAACAGAAACAAGAAAAGCACTCATAAGAGTGAACTGAAATGCTGCAGGGTGACTGCCTCCCCACACACCTCAGTGTGATGAAGAGAAGGCTTTAAATCATGGCAAGGGGCCAAAGAAATTAACTGTGAGCAGGGCACCATCATCTGCCCCATGCTGGAGGGACTGTGCCAAGGTGAGACCAGCATGGCTTGCCTGCCACCACAGGGATTCTGAAGCTCCACCACAATCCATGGCTGCCCTGGGGCAGATGACAGTAAGCTGACCTGGTCCAATTCATGATCAGGAGAGCAATTTATCCTATAATCCATCTGAGGGAATGCTGCTCAAAGGCACCTTTTCCTGGCCTCTGCTGCTCTGTGGGTGCTCTGAGGAGGAGGCAGCCAGCACAACTGAACCTCTGCTCCTGACACGGAAAGCACAGCTGGTGATCCAAACACTCAGCCTTTCCTCAAAGGCCAGGAGCTCCCATGACAGGAGGGAAAAGGAGGCTTTTCCAAGTCTCTCTCTCAACATTGCAAACCACAGTAGACAAAGCAACACCCTCATTTATGAAGGCAGCATGGCTTGTGCTCATAGCTGGTATTTTTGATGCTTTGTTGTCAAAAAATAACCTGCTCTCCTTTTGCTGCATATGCTACTAATGCCAAATCCTGGCAGGTCAGAGCTGTACTTCCAGTGGAGCAGAAGATGTTTAATGCCCAACAGAAGCAGGGCAAATTCTGCAGTTAATGTCATAGCATGCAAAAAAACCATCCCAAAGGCTCATCCTAACCTTCTCTTTCCTTGTCAAGACACTTATTTACAGTACCACTTGGAGGAGATTCAAGTGGTAGTTGTGTTGTGTCCATATTTTTAATGGGATTTGACATTTAAGGCAGCACTGCCGTTCACCTCTAAGCCTATAATTACACTTTCAAATCTGCTTAGCAAGACATCAGCGGAGTATCCTGGGGACAGCTCAAACAGATTGGATGTGTCCCCACAGAAGCAGCATTGGAGTACCAAGTGATGCTACAAAGCAGACACTGTGGACTACAGTGCCTGACACAGACACCTGCAAACTGGGCCCACTCCTAATCTTCACAGTAAAAACAAAACCAAAGACTGCAGAGAGCCCTCACTTTATCTTAAAGGCAGTACTGCACTGACTCAGATACCACTGGAGGTCAGGAGCACTTCACGAATACACAGAGACAGGACTCCTTTCCACACCCTGCTGATTATCCTCAGTGTCATGAAATCCACAAGTGCTAGAAGTACCAGAGTAGGCCCAGGATGAAACCCTGATCATCACCTCCTGATCTGGAGTCACAATGGCCCAGTGCTGAGAAGCACCTTTACATCTCCTACACAAGTGCAGCACCTCCTTCCCATTTGATTTTCTCTTTCATCATAGCCTTATCACCACCGAAATTTTGAGAGCAAATTGATGCCAAATGCCAGGATGCTCAGTATATTTTGCACCCAACTTACACACTCTAGTCATCCTTTTTACCCAATTCATACCAGAACCCCCAAGATATGACTGGAACCAAAAAAAAGTACATATGGAGTACTCAGCTCAGACTCCACGTATACTCGGTTCTCTTTGGGCCTGGAAAAAAAAGTAAGTCTGATTAATTCTGATTTGGACATTTCATCCATGCCCATGGGAAGCAAGGTGTAGGATCTCCTCCTCTCACAAGCCACCTCAGCAGATCTTTCTGCAGGATGCAAATGGTTTCATCCCTGAGTTCAACTTTAAAAGAGAAATTAAGTGCTCAGCATTCACCACGCTAGCACCAGAAGCAAAGAGAACACTGAGCACAGAGGTCTCCACTGCAGGGACAAAGAACAGAGAAGAAGTACAATTGGAAAAGATGGAGAAAAGCAGAAAGAACTCAATTTGTATCATACCAAAGTGAAAGAAGGAAACCTGATGCCAAAAAGTTTATACTAGTAGAGGGAGAAAGCTTACAGAAGGCAGACTCTGCTGTTCAACAGCAAAACCTTTGCAGCTCTCAGCGGTCATTTGGGAGCAGCCTGGTACCTCCATCAACAATGATCCCAGACTGGTAAAAGCAGCTATCCAGAGAGCATTCTCAGCCATAAGAACCCTCGAGCCCATTTCAACGACATGAGCAAAATTCCTATTTTTCTCTTTGTTTCCCCAGCAGGGGTGACACACCACTTTGTCCATGTCAGTGCACACAGTTCCCCACTCCTCAGCCAGACTGCTTCTAGCTGACAGAGGTGCAGTTCAGCTCGGCAGGGTCCTGCCTGGCGGCTGCTGCCACGACGCCCTCCGGGCCGTCGGCGATGCTGGGCTCGCTGGAGCACTGCCTGTGGCTGAAGCAGCTGGGCTGCAGCAGGAGGCACTTGTCAGAGCTGTCCTGTTCCTCCACCACCATGCCCGTGTGCATCATGGAGGCCATGGCCAGGAGCTGGATATCCGAGTGAGCGTTGGCCACGGTGTGGCGACGGATGCTTCCACATTTCTCCAGGTAAGCCTCGCCCTCCTGCTCTGTCAGCGGGGTCAGGGCCTTGGGACGGGATCTGGAGTAGCGTCTCTCTGGAAGAGACAGGAAGCAGGAATGGGCAACAGCACACGAACAGAGCACTGCCCACACTGCTAGGCTGGCCTCGGGGAACAGAGAGAATTCGGTGTGCAGCCACGGAGTGCCCCACCTCATTACCACAGGAAAACAGTGAGGAGCTCGCTAGCTCATAGTGCTAGGTGTTGGGAAAGGAGATCTGCCTCTGCCCCAGAGAGGAGAGGGCTGCCATCCTGCTGTAGGGGCTGCTGCCTACGAGAGAAGTGAGCCAAAATGTCACCAGTGCAGCCAAGGGACTCTCTTTAGCATCTTAAGAGTCTTCTCTTTTATCAAGGGGTGAAGACCAAGTAGGTACTCTCACATGCAGGTTCACTAAAATAAGTGAAACTAAAGCAGCACAAGTCTCCAAAAAACACATTCAGCGGGGATTTGAATTGCCATCCCTTTCTCTGAAAAATTTCTCTCAAGAAGTGCCATTAGCTGTTGTCTATGTGAAATTCCTGATGCTTACATTGCACTGTCTCTCCATCTGCCTAGGAACAGGCCATTCTGTTAGCATTATCCCACCACATTTTTTAAAGATCATGCCAGGAAGAGGACATTTCATCCACTTTACAACACGTCTGGTTTGGAGGCTGGACACAGAAAACCTCTAACAGTGCACAGGAACAGTCCACAGCAGCCTGGGGAAAAGGGGCACAAGGGAAAGGCAGTGACACAGATGGGTGGGTGTGGGCTGTACGATCTGCTCAGCAGAAACATTAAGGAGGAAAAATGCCAAGTCTAAAGCACAGACCCAAGGCACAGTCCCCAGCGCAGAATCATGAGGCACATTTCAGTTCTGACACTGAAAGCCTAAAGGAAGGCAGGGGTCAGAGTTTTGCCTTGGCTCACTGTAATCCCATCCCAGCAGGTTGAATCAGACACTGTTCCTGTTCACCTGCTGGCTTCCACCCCCCTGCAATGTTCCATGTGATTTTGGACACCTTCTGTGGGCCTATGCCTGCAGCAGCAGAGGGAGCCATTCTCTACATCTCTTTGTTTCCCACAAACTTCACTGAAGTGCAGGGTCTCGTCATAAACCCAGAAGCCTTTAAACCATATAAAAGGCTTCCAACCAAGACTGCAGAACACAAGAGTAACAAAATGCAAAGCAAAAAGCACTCATCACTGAAGGTTATAAGAATGTTGGAAGCTTGTATCAGGAAGAAAAGCAGAAAACAAACTATTTGTTGCAGAGAGGAACAGGTGAACAGCCAACACTTCACCTTGCTACTGCCAGTTGTCATGCACAGCTTAACTAGAAATTTTATTTTTATTTTGGTGCCTTATGACCAGGAATATAAACTGGGAGGAGATTTTTCTGGTACTTTTTTGCAAGCAGCCTCATATCAGCAGTGATGTGTGGCTGTTTTATCTTCTCTCCTATCCCCAACATAAACCCTGTTTCCTAGCCAGCTGGATCCCTTTGGAGTACTCCATCCTTACCATGAAGGTTATGGCTAATTTACATAGGCAAAGCAAAAAGGGTGCTAACAGAGAGCAGGTGGGAATGCTGCCATCTACAATTCCCCTCTGTGAGCAGTCCTGTCCCCTTTCACACCTCTCTCGTTTTAAATCAGCTTAAGATACAGCAGCTTTGCAGGCTGAAGCCTTGTGAATACTCACAGCTGGGATCAGATAGCTTCAGTCACGTTTCCCAACACTCATTTACCCTGAGGGCTCCAGTCCAGAGGGCAGTTTGGCCTCCAGAGCAGCTGTGTAGAACGCAAGCACACCCAAAGCCCAACAGAGCCCTTCCCAAAAGCTGCTACAGGGAACCTGCTGGGCTTCACCATCATTACAGGCTGCCCAGTGAGAGAAGAAACTGGTTCTGAGAAAGCAAAAAGGTGACTGAAAAAGGGAGAGAGGAAGAGAAAGAGGTCTGATTACAACTGAAAGTTAAAGCAGCACTTGGAAAATACCAAGATTCTTTATAGAAAAGTGCTGTTTTGCAGTCCCTGTCTTATACTGCAAACACAAGTTCCTTCTCTCCTCATGCTCGTCACAAGGTGGAGCACGGGTAAAAGGCCACCTTGGAAATATACACAAATAAATCACAGCTAAACTCAAAGTAAGTTCAATTATTTTAAGGCATATAAACTTTACAGGGCCAGTTTGTGTAGGTTTTCTTTTTTTAAATGGCACAAATGCCTTGTTCAGCTGGCAGAAATCCAGGATGGCTGGAAACTTCAGGTCAGGCAGCTACCTTTCAAACTATCCCAGCAGCATGCAATGTCCATAAACAGCAAAGCAATCAAATTTGTCAAAGTCCAACTTTTATAGGGGATTTTGGTCTAGATTGAGCCTAGGAGCAGATCTGCAAATCCACGCTGAACTGTACAACCATGTTCACTTGCACAGAAGATATCTGATTGCCCAGCAACCACAAGAAAATCCTGAGCTACAGTTTTCCTAAAGCAATGCCATGAGTTTATTACAGGCACAAATTGTCTCAGTTCCAATAAAGTTCTACCACAAGATCATTGCCCATATGCTGCTAAAGTGTAAGTACAAGGCAGGTTCTGGGTCTCCAGCTTGCTACAATTTTGCATCAAAGCCAAGGCTTTGAAGAAGAGCCTTTTTTTGTTTTCTAGGAGAAACAGAGGGAGAGTGGAGCTTTCTTCACTTGTTCTCTTTAAATCTTCTTGACTATCAAATCAGTAACACTATACCCATTAGCCAGCCAGTCTCTTCTGGCTGGCCACGTGTAAGCAGAGCTCCTGCATCATGTGAAGAAGTTTCCCAGAACAAGCATGCTCTTCCTTGGAGAGGTGCTCGTCTCTCCCCTACACGTATCTATCCATACTTTAAATACAGAATTTTAATTTGGGGTTTTTTTAAACAGAATCCTCAGGTGGAAGGAAGACTTCATGCAAAATCCCTGTCATCCCTCAGAATTAACATGCAACAGTTCTGCTGTTTGCAAAAGCTGATTGATGCAGCAGCTGAAGCAGGCTAGCAAGCAGGGACAGAGAGCAGGCAGGAAAGGACCAGGTACAGTCTCTCACTGTGGTGAAAGCAGTACACCAGGCATGGACAAAGGGGTTTTAAAATCCAGTCCATGTCCAGAGAGAGGGGAGACTTTGTGGGGGTGTGTGTGCAGTGATGGGGCACTAATAGTTCACTAGGTCATAGAAAAGAAAAAGCCTGTCACAAAAATTTACATTCAGAAACATTAATCAGGGCCTTCTCAAGGGTGTTTTAGCCTTTGTTTTCTGTCTCTCGTGGAGTCATGCACTGTTTCCTTCTCCAGCACAAATGCCTTCCATTACCCAACCTGAGTACCCCAATAATAGCTTCAGCACAATGTGCATGTCTTACCAAGCAAGCAGGTGCTACCAGAGGAGCTGTGATCCTCACACAAACCTAAGAATGGTGATACCACCTGCTTGACCAGTTCTTCCAGCTGCAGGTAGCCCTCAGTGGGGCCAGTAGGCTCATGGACACTCTGAAAATCAAACACAAAAAGTCAACATTACCCTTAAAGGATTTTTGAATAAAGCCTGGGGTCTGTCAATTCTCTCAGTACTGGAATATCCCAGCTGGCTCAGTAGAGCTTTTGGAGCTGATGGAGGTTTGGGTGCCTCTCAGGTCAATCTCCTTGTTCAAGTTACAGTCATGCCCTATGGACATTGAGCAGACAGTTCTTTTTTCTGAGCAAGCGACAGGAAGGTACAAGGTGTGCTCCCACTGTGCACAGTGTACTACAGCAGTGTCATTATGCCAGGGCAGTTCTACCAGAAAACATCTCTTTGTAGAAAAGCCTTAACACGCCTTGGGCAAAGCCCTGCTCTTTTCCTAGGCAGGACTGCAGGCAAAGCACCCTCTGTGGTTCAGCTTACAGCTGTGAAGATGGCAGATAACACCAACCAATTTAACAGTAATTTCAGAAACCGTTCAGACTTAGCTTCCTGCAAAGCCTCAACAAGCTTTTTTCCTCGAATGTGCTGCTTTGAGATCCTCTTTGCTCTCAAGATTCTTGTATTAAAAGAGCATTTCAGGGAAATTGAGGTAACACTTCAGTATCACCTGCTGTTCCAGTCTGGGTCACTGGAACATCAGAACAGTGAGAACCCATACAGAACTACCAGCTTAGCCAATTTGCAATTTTGGTTGTGCTTCATAAAGTTTCATTCTCAGACACCCATTATGTTGGAGAAGAAATAAAAGCCACCAGGCTGTGTGGCGTGTTGGAGGGAAGGGATACCACCCAGAGAGACTTGGAAAGGCTCGAGATCTGGCCCTGTGCAAACCTCAGGATAATCAACAAGGTCAAAAGAAAGGTCCTGTATGTGGTTCAGAGGAAGGCTGGATGGGGTTCTGAACAGTCTGGTCTAGTGGAAGGTGTCCCTACCCATGGCAGGGAGGTTAGAGCTAGATGATCTTTAGGATCCCCTCCAACCCAAACCATTCTATGATTCTAGCAACTCAAATATGTAATATTGCATTTTTCAGGACTGTCAGGCTGGGCAATAGGAGAAAAAACCAAAACTGGCTGTATTTGGCATTCTTGAAAAGTATTCTGTTGAGATCTGAATAAAGAGGATGATTATCACAGATGCTCTGGATGTCTTGGGAGAGGCCTTTGAAAGACGGCCTCTCATTTTGCCTGCTGCCAAAAGGTATTTCTTCTCTAATGAGCATTACTCAGCACCCCAGCCAGTCAAGGAGCTGGTATCAAGCAGCCAGAGCCACAGTTCATTCAAATTCCATTACCTGCTGTGGTGGAGACTTTCCCTGTCCTTGGAAAGCTGAGAAATCAGGAAAACTAGGGCAAAAAGAGACATTCAGACAAGCTAGAAGATGAACATTTATGTGAAAAAGAGTCCTGACACTGTTCCTAGATGGGGAGGAGAGGTACCAAAAAAAAAAAAAAAAAACCCAAACCAAAAACCTGGTTCTTTCAAGGCAACATCTTTACCTTTTCCCAGGAAAGCTCAGGGCATCCAAATTCAGCTCTCATTTTGACACTGACTGGTCCCAAATAAGCGCATATCACAGCCCCTTCATCACACCCTCTGCTCTCCCCACTTTTCCTCCAGTGTTTGTATGATTTCAATGAGGTCAAGATACCCAAGTGAGTCAGACAAAGAGGAGCAGAGGCTTTCCCACCTGCAGGACTAACAGCATCTGGACAATGGAAGCTGGAACCTTCGTGTGGACCAGGGGAAGGATTTCTTCCAACTTTACTTTTAGCAAGACCAAGTCTCTGAAGCCAAGAAGAGCAATCTGACGGATGGTCAACTCCTGACCCTAAAAAAACAAAGAAGGCAAAATCCAAATGTGGATAAAGAGACGTGTGAGCATTGTACCAACACATGGAAATACAGGCAGGAGTTTATTCTGCCCATTGCTGCTGTGGCTAAACATTCCCTGCTCAGCCATGTTCAGGATTCATGATGCTCTTTAATTTCTTCCCTCTCAGTCTGACACAAATTCTGAAGTGGGCATTGCCTCATCTGTGGCACCACTAGGTTTGGAGTGAAGCCTGAAATGGGCCTGTAGTTCACCAAATGACTATGTATGTATTCATAAAACCCACTTGCCATCCAATTTGTTCACAAAAAAGCCCAGGCTGGATGTAGCTTGTGCTTCTGGCACTTTCAGCTGAGCAATCAGAGAAGGTTTGGTAGGGAACGAAGTTGTTACAGAATATTTCTTAACAAAATCTACCTCTGACCTATATTGTACTCTCTTTTTGCTCAGTGTCTGCACTTTAGACCTTGCTGATATGACAAAAATCTACAAGTCAGTCCATCACAGATTTTAGGATTTAAGCTGGAGCAAAGCTAGCAAGACTGCTTGAGCCAAACATCATTTTAAAAAGCAACAGCTTTAATATCCTCTGCAAAGCATTCCTATTTTACATCAACAACACCAGTGAGCAGGCTTAAGAGATGATATAATATTTCTCAGCATATTTAAACAGTCTAACTCCATTTGGCATTCTGTGTTACCACCTTTCCCTCTGCTATGTTTAATATCTGCATGACTTTTTCTTGCCCCACTGCAATTCAATAGCAGGAATTTTCCTCCCAGCCCTGCCCAGCACTTTCCAGCCTGAAAAGTTTGCCTTATTCTTCTCAGTTTGTTAATTTCTGCCCCATGGTCTGCTTGGGAATCATTTTATGATCTCCATAACACACTCAACATAGCAAATATTTAGCTGGAAGAAATTAACAGTAGTTAAACATTAATTCATAACAGGTTGCATGTCATAATTAGCAGCATTATCAATATGTATGTATGAATTAAAACCAATAGTATGCAGGGCAGTTTGGCCATAATAAAAGCAGTTTGCTGTTTTAAATTATCACTGTGGAGGGGAAAAACATGCAGAAAAGACCAGTACCTATCCTGAAACCATATTTCAGCAGCTGCAAACTTTTTATTTATATTATACAGTTTAGTCCCATTAACTTCATACCCCATTTCAAAATGCAAACATGTTTCTGTGCCAAGCAAAACAAGAGTTGCTATTCTTTTTTCCACACCAATAGTCACATCAACAGCTGCAACTATACGAAAGTCAGTGACCTGTTTACATAGTTCCCCTCTGTACAGCAATTTAACCAACTTGGCTGCTTAAAGGTCATATTTCTGCAACAGCTATGAGCCTTGGGGTTAAACTCAGCTGAGATATGAGGTTGGTGTGAGTTACTGCCTTTGGTAACATACGCTCTCACATGTGGCTGACTCAGTTTCATTCTGAATGGGCAATTGCTGGGATCACAGAGGAGCACAACTAAATAATCCTGCTGATATTTGTAGGAAAGGGTGGCAAATCAAGAACAAATTTGCTTTCCCATCTACCAGAGCAGTGTACAGAGAACTACAGCTTGATGGAAGACACTCGCTGGATGAGCTCTCCTCACATGTTGTGACACACTGTAGAAATGGTTACATACAGTTCCCTATTTCTAGGAAAAACCCAATTTTGTTATTAGGACATTGGCCTGGCATAAGAGCAATTCCTATTTCCTGCTGTGCCAGCAACTCTTTCTATGGTAGCCCAGAGCAGTTTACTCTGAGTTAAATTCTTGGATGTATTTAGGCAGCTTAATCCATACATTTGTGTAGTACTTAGGTGCCTACAAAGCTTTAAATATCCTGTCTGTTGACTTTTCAGTTCCTCATCACGAAAGCAGCAATACCTCCCAAACTGTACAGCTTTGCTGATGTATTTTGAGTGACTCAGATATTGTGACACAACAAATACAGCAAAAAAAAAAAAAAAAAGCTTTCCAAGAATCTCAACATCCCATAGTCACCCTTTCACCACTATAACGAAGTTACTTCCAAAAGCTGTTCCCACTGTGTTGTAACCTCTGTCCCATTTCTCATCAGAGACATTTAATAGCAGGGCAGTAGATTTTTCTGTTAAGTGGCAGAACTATTAGCATCAGTGGGTATGACACACAGTCAGCTCCCGTTTCCACCGTACACAGGCAGCTGCAGTGCAGACAAAACCCTGCTTAAACAGGTCACTCCCTCACTGAGGGTTAGCTGCAAAAAGAGAGAAAGGGAGGGTATTATAGTTGCACAGTTTTACCTGTCAAACACCTACCTTCAAGCATCTGCAGCAAGGAAAGAACAAAAATAAACACAGTAGAAAGGTTAGTGTCTGTCTTTGCAGAAGTCCTTTCTCTTTTAGGAAATGCCAGCTTTAATAGGATTAGAAGGAAAAGGGCAAGCTTTGAGCTTTACCTGCTGCCTTTCAAACAACACAAGGGAAAATAATTTTAAAAGGCTCTGGAAATAACGTCTTCCAGAAGAGGCAAAAGTCAAGGGGAGGAGGCTAGCATTTCCAAGAACGTCATTCTCCACATGAGGTACATTTTTCTTTTCCTCTGATGGCAGAAAAGTTCAAAATAGGCTGGGGAGGTAATTAGACTGCTCATATGGAAACCCTGACTAAAACTACATTAAAAAATGATACAGCTCAACACTTCTGATGGGATACTAAGCTTTTAAAATACCCAGCGTAAAAAGGTTTTAAATAAAGTGTTCATTCTTCTCTACCCATAGACTTACATGTCCCCATAATGAAGCTTTAAAAAAAAAACAGCTGAGGATTTCCCAAAGGCACAAATGTATATAAGCCCTTCAAAAGTCATTAGAGTGAGTTAAACACATTTTCTCCTGATCCAGTCCTCAGATTTATACCTCTAAGACAAGCTGTCAGTGTTGTCATCTGCACCAACAGTCACAGCTATTTAAAAAAGAAGGAACTATAAATACAAATAGCCCAGAGCTTCAGTCTAGACAAGGTATAGTCCAACAGTTTCTGTGTGCAAGCTTAGCTAAGCACAGAGAGTAGACAACTGGGAATAAATTTAGCCCAAAACACCATGCTTGTCCAGTAGATTTTAGCAGTCCTTCTTACAGTTAATACTTGGATAAACTACTTCCTCTCAGATTTAGTTTAAAGGTTTTGACATGTATATAGCCACAGGCCAAACAGTGCTGCTGGCAGAGAAGTTACCACTTGCCATTAGCAGGCACTGCAGTTACATTGCTTCACTTGACTGAACTGTAATTAAGATTACCTGGACTGGGTAGAATATTGCCTGGAGTGTAGGAAGAGTCTCTGTAAAATAGTGATCCCAGATTTCAGACAGGACATCAATGCGATCCTCACCTATGAAAACAGATTGGGAGCAAGAGCTTTAGTGACAGGGACACTCAAAGCAAGTTGGATTTTCTAAGTACTCTCTAATTCCCCAAGCAAGAGAGACTTCACTCCTGCAGTTTCTGCCCAAAACTGGACATCACCCAGCTAAGTTTCCCCTTAACTGACAGAGACACAAGGCTGTGACCATTGCTGGTTCTGTGCAAAACACGAGACCAATTCCAACAACGAGTGAAGCCCCTCTTCAACCAGAGGCTTTAACTCCACAGCACAGGACTGTGCAATTGCACAGCTCACAGTTAACAGGCTCGACTAGCAGGGGAGGGCCCACACAAAAACAGCAGCGTCTGAGAACCAGCAGGTCTCAGCCAACATCAGCTGATCATCCAACATCATCCTGCAACCGAGTCAGGGAGAGCATTTAGAAGAGCTGAGCCCCTCCAGCATCCACTCAGTACCAAGCAGCAGTCAGGTACTATAAGAGAAGTTCTCTCGATGGTCAGATGATATACTTCAGGAGACGGGGGTTGCTCATGGAACACATGCTTTATTCTCAGGGGTCGTGGGTGCCAGTGTTTGCCATCAGTTGCCAGCCCAGCTGCTGGCGTGGTTCTAAGAGGGTTCCAAGAGAGTTCCAAGAGAGTTCCAAGAGACCGAATTTCCTGTTACAGTCTATTTTATCCTATTCTGTGTTGAATATTCTATTTACAGTAACCAACCGGTGTGAGACACAAATCCTATAGAATTTACATACAGCCTATGAGAACTACTAGATTTGAATAAGGCTCTACCTTCTTATGCTAATTTCTATAATCCCTTCTTCCTGCTATCCTGCAGACTCCTTTTCTGCCTGGTCACTGGTATTGCTTAACATCCTGTCCCTGGACTGGCATCCCTTCCCATATCAAAAGTGACCGTCATTTCTATCTCACCCACTGGCCCAATGTTCTCTGAACCTCCTGCTAAACAATCATATTTATAAGGTTTCCCTGTGTCACCTTCCCCAACAAGGTACCTGTCAGGAATCCTGACAAAGGCACTAATGACAAATGAGGCACTTGTGAAGGTTCCCAAAAGAAATCCACTTGTGGCCAACCCTTACATGACTCCAATTCAAACAAACATCCCCAAGTGTAACTGGGTACTTAAAATGAAGGTAGACTAAGCTATGTATCTTGGGATTCCCATAACAGGAATACAATTGTGATCAAAATATGCTCATAGGTTTGACTTACAGAGCTGTGCACTCCTCTGAATCTGGGCCCAAAGCCTCTAAAGTTTTTTAGCTAAAGGTTTGCAATGTTGATTTCAAGTTTCAGATACATCCCTGGAAATCTTAGGTGTAAATACAGACTCAGGTTTAAAACCACAAGTTTCTGACAAAAGAATTTTCCAGGGTACCTCCCACAGTATCTCACAAGCAGTCTAGACTCAAAGAGCAGTAATGGAAGATGGCCACTCAAGTCAGGGTTGAAGGCTCAGCCTCAAGATCCCCAAAGGCCCTACATGAGGAACATGTACAACTGCAACTCAAAGGAGCCTTATCAATCTGTACTACAGTGCTTTTCTCATCCACACAGACTTTCACTGTGCTTGCCCATGGGTTGTGCTGCTTAGGACACAGCCAGAGAGCAGAGAGCCAGCAGGACTAGATCTTGCAGATGTTTCCCTTTGAGCAGAGAGCCAGCCCACCAACAACCACAGAAAGGTTCAAAGAGATGCTTCACTGGTATGACTCTGGCTTCAAAACTGGAACTGCAGGCAGACAAGAAACTACCCAACACCCCCACAACAGCTACCCATTACCACAATAGCCGAGTGTAAGCAAAAAAGACAACAGGAAACAGATTAATTGAATGTTTAAATTTTTCCCTCCTCTGCCTCCTACCCAGGACTGCAACGCTTTACTGTCTGGAGACAGAATGAAATGTCAGAGATCACTTCTCCGTCTGAAGGAGAAGCGGGAATGGTTTGTTTCTTCAAGAAACCATAAATCCTGCGTGCATTTAAAGAGATTCTGACAGATTGTATAAAGAACAAACGTGTTAAAGAGGCTATGATTAAAATATAGACACAGATAAAACATTGCTGCCCTGCAGCCACTCTGTCTAGCTGCGGGGGCAGTATAAGTTTTCCAGGAAGACAAAACTAACCAAGAAATCCTCACTGCTGTGACCACAAGGTCTGCAACAAGTCCACATATTATAAAAGAAAGGTGCCCATGAGTCATCTCCTGCAGTGATGCCAGCCTGCACAGTAAAGTGGTTCCAGTGTCACTTCAAGCTAGGGACAGAAAAATGAGGCATAGAAGGTGTTTTGCTCTCTGCCTGGGAAACTTCATCTGACCCAAACTACCTGAGCATCTGTAAAATACTCTTGGGTAGTTCTCAGCTTATTACAGACTCAATTTTCATAATCCTAAAGCAGCTACTGGAATAGTTTTATATGAATACAGAAACCAAAGTCTCTGGTAAGCTGTGCAGCACTCATTCTGAAGAGCTGGCAGTGGCAAGCCAGGTACTCACATTTTGGAAAATGCAGGAGTCTGCCTTTTTTGCTCCCTCACAGGGCCAATGCTGAACCCCAAGCAAGAGGCTGGCAACCCCTTAACTCCTCTGGGGCCCAAATCCTACAGCCTGGCAGGTAGGTGAAGTCATTTGGTGAAGAAAGGTGCAGAGGAATCCAGGACCAGCAATGACGTGAGATCATAAACGTCTACTGGCATTTAATGACCCACACACAACACACTGGTGATTAGCAAGAGATCTTCCCTGCAGGCTAGAAAACTGGGTCAAACCAAAGAGCAGCTTGGCTTTGAATAAAGAGCTGCTGGCTTCGCTTGAGCAAACAGTTACTAAATGTGACCAGCTCCCCACATGTCCAACCCTGAGTGGCCACACCACGCTTGCCTTGGCCCACAGGCTCTGCAGCAGTAGTTTGAACACAACTCTACGTGGATCAATTTCTCTCCTGAAGGATTTCATTCTCACCCGAAGGACTGGCTTTTTCTTTAAATTTACACAAAGCTTGATAGTTCAGCTCTCAAAAGCATGGCAGAGACACCAAAATTGTGCTTACATCAAGCTGCAAATCACACTGAGAAATGAAAGGCAGAAGGCAGTTCCAAGCAGTTGTGCAACAGGATCCATGTCCAGACCAGAACTGCTATGAGCCCAGGTTCAGCTGCCACATGAGACCCACGTTCCTGCTTTTGTGCTGCAGTTGTGGCTGGTGGGAGCATCGTGGCTCTGTGGCTATTCAAACAGCCCATCCTCTCTTCAGCCTCACACGGGCTCCTGAGGGGTTCAGTGACACCCGAGGGCAGCACCAGAAAGGGCCGTACACCTTCCAGACATGCAAATCATCTCATCTGACCAAACATCAAAGCACAACTCCCTTCCAAAACAGGTTTCCTACTACACTTACCTTCACACAGCTTGACCTTCTCCTCCATAAACAGCAAGCCTTTCGCAAGGAGCTGGTTCTGCCAAGAGAAAAGAGAGACATGAATTTGCCTTTTATTTATTTATAATGAACATGGAAGAATGTATTTTTTTCAGATGCTATCCACTTTGCATGCATTTATCTTAAGATTAGTCATGTTGTAGTACCTTCTTCCAGCACTGGTATCAGGGTGAGTGCTAGAAATTCCTTAACCCCCTCTTGTTCAGCTAGATGTGAGAATGCAACAGACACAGCAGTTGAAACATCTCCCAGAAATGGGAAGGGTGACAGGAAGGGAGTCAAGAAAATAAAATGGTTCTTACCATAATGGTGCACCCACATATGCTATAACTCAATTACATGATGGAGGAGATCAAAGAGTCAAATGCTATGAAAATGTCCCACTCTCCTCTTCTTTTTGCACTTGCTCATTGCTTGCCTAACTGCCCAGTAGGCCAAGTTCAGCTCCCTAGCATCTGCTTCTCTATTCCTATCTATTCTCTTTCCACGAGGCCATTCTTTTTGTAGTGAGAAGTTGGATCATCTCAGTGATGATAGGCAGTGCCAAGCTGCAGAAGAGCTGGCAGGACCTGGTCTTTCTAGATAAACTTAACTGTCATGGACCAGACAGATCAAGATATCAATATGCCTGTTTGCAGTTCAGGACATCCAAATACCTGATTAGCTTTTTGTTCCCACTTCCCTGGAAGTAAGAATGGTGCAAAAACAACACCTATCTTTTTGTTCTCCCAACAGCACTAGGTGAATCAGTTACTCTGAAAGGTTTTGAGAATCCCAGAGAAAGGCAGTGCAATCACCACATAACACACTATTACTGCATCCAAAAAAAGGCACCGAGATCGTACTGATAGAGAATAAGGCCTTCTACCTCTCTGAAAGGATTCAGTGTCAGGGTAGCCCACAACAGTCAGAGATGACACCCCCACTGTTCATCCCACAGTTTTTGCTTCTAATGGGGAACCAAGTCAAGGCTGCACTTTTGAACCTTCCATCAGCCAAGGAGCAAGGCACATCTCTTTCGGCTCCTAGTGGGCTCTGCTGTTACCCCACTGCCTGGACACCACCACAGCCCCCTGGTGAGCTGCCACAGTGCATCCTGCCCTGGTGCTCCAGCTCTGGATCATAAACCTGCCTCCTGGAGCCTCAAACCAGCCTGGCTCAGCCCTGGCACAGAGACAGGCACCTGTGGAAGCACCCCAAGCCAAGAGGGCAGCACACCTCTGCGTCCTCCCTTCAACAAGAAGCTAACACAAAGCCGGGTATAAAAAGGAGGAAACGTTGCTCTGTGACATTCTCAGGCTGAGAGATATTTTTCATCTGGGCAATGACAACAGGAATTAGCAAGCTGGATAAATATGTTCACACAATGAAAAAAAAGCTACATTTCCAAATGTTGGCAACAAGTTGAAGGTGACTGTTTTATGAAGATCCTCTAGCAGATACACAGGCTTTGGAGGGAAATATTAAGTTGTTGGGATGTTCATTCAAATTTTAGATTTGTTCAACAGAAATAAATAACTATACAAATCATGCTCTGGACAACAACAAAAAAACTTTCCAGGAAAAACCAACAGTGTGAAAAAGGAGAGGGAAAGAAATCTGTAATGAAGAAAACCATAAGGGGGAAAAAATGCAAAACCCACTCCACTATAAATATTTTTCTGCTCAAACAACAGATAATGTTGGAGTGATATGACATTTTAATCCTTACAAATGCTTTAAGTTTATTAATAAAAGTACTTAATTTCTTTATTTTCCAACCTGTAGCTCAAGGCTATGACTTCTCATATACTGCAGGGGAAATTTACAGCCAGTCTTTAATACTGTATTATTTTAAACTACTTTGTAATAAAAAGGTGTGTGTATATATATATATATATATATATATATATATATATATACACACATATGAGGATGTGATGCTTATTTTCTTGTGTTTCTCTCAAGAAATATGAATTCCTTCTCTATCTGCCATACAACCTTAGATTTCATTTCACATATGTTTCCCACTCTGGATACAATTTTCCAGATACTTTGCCTAAAAGTTAGTATTATTGATATTTTTTGCTTCCAGGGATTTTTTTTTTCTTTTGCAACTAGGTCAGCAACCTCAGAACACATTTGTACATGCTAATGGGCAGCACAACTGTATCTATTGCAAAGTAGATATATTAATCATTACTCTGTGGTAACGAATTTATAATGCTCCTATGAATATATTGTAGCAATTCCATGTACTAAAAAGATTGCATAATCACACTCTAAAGGTTTCCCTAAAAAAGAGATTAGGTCCATATTGTTACTGCAGTTACTGCAGACGTTTCACTTATCCTCTCAGATTTTCCCTTTTCCTGTGGAAGAGACTTAAAAAAAAATAAAATCAACCACACTTCATTTCACTTCTCCCCATCCTAAAAATATCTGGAAATGTTACTTCTCCATCCTTTCTGCAAGAAGTCACAGGCTTAGGAATTGATTCAATCCAAACATTAATCCATCAGAGCAAGCCAGACAGGCAAATTGCCATTAACAAACCCTACAGGGTCTGCTGACAAATCAATACAAGCTACTCAAAGCAGCCACAGAGGAGGTCTGTATCAGACCTTGTCTAGATTACAAGTCTCATTTTGCTGCTGCATCCTTGCCTGCCAGAATCACAGAGCTAAGAGGAAAAGTAAATCTTCTGTTTAAAGCAAGACCAGATAACTCGCACCAAGTAAGCTTGAAGGGTACATTTATTTGAAAAAGTTCAGCTGCCACCTTCCATCTCTTTGCAGTTACAGCTGAACTGGGAGCTTGGGGGAGCAGCAATTCCCTTCCCTCCCCAAATGAGCTTTTCCTAGTTCCCCAGGGTGTTTTCCTCACCCAGCTATTGGGACACCACAGGATGCTGTATGCTCATTGTGGGGGTGCAAACCTGCCTTTACTCTTTGCTACTCTGCTGTGCAGAGAAACAAAGTCCCAACTTCAACACATGTAAGTGCAGTTGAGAAATCTGGAGAGAGATGTTTTGCAGCAGATAGAAGTGACCTTGTGAAATCTCACAGTCTGACCCCTTTTCTCAGTGCAGAAAACCAAAACAGCTGACTCCATACACCACTAAGAAGGGCAGCTAAGACAAAGCTCTTCAGAAAATTTTTAAACACCCTAAGTTTTTAAAGACAGGAATCAAAGTGAAAATAATCACTTTTCATTTGTTCCTCAGTAAAGATCCTCCCACAACATGCTGCTCTTTAAAATAAGTCATGCTCAAATCATTGGAAATAAAAAAAATTTGAAGGCAGTCAGACACCATCTTATAAAACACACACACACACACTTTCCTGATAATCCCTTCCTTTTTTCTGGCACAGATATTTTCCTCTTTTCCTTCCCTGTTAGAGAAATTGAGGCAAGTTTCTCTACTTGTGCCCAATGGAGTAATTCCAGTCCCACCATCTTCCCAGAAGGGGCAAGCTCTCCCAGGCACAACAGCTGGGGCTCCTTTCTCAAACCAGCTGTGCCTGCAGTGCCCAGCACCTCCTCCCTCCCTCTCTCCCATTGCAGGAGCTGGGCATTCCCAACGGGGCCCTTCCTGTGCACGCTCCCACTGCACCCCCGGCAAGGTGGTACCCATGGGACTGTGCCTGGGGCAAATCAGCTGCCTCCTGCCACAAGCACTCAGTCAGCAGCATGGGTGTGGTGCCAGCCTCCGGGCAGAGCCAACAGGAAGGATTTTGGGGTGACAGCCGTGCCACCAGCACAGCTTGCTCTGCTCTGGGTGCTACATGCAAGCAGAAGGACCGGTGAAAAACAGCAAAGCAGCTTTGGCAGCAACGCCACAGGAAACATCAAGGAGACTCAAGCCATCACAGGCAACTTCACATCTTGTCTGAAAGCCATGTCTGCAGTACAGCAAGGTACAAATGAATTCTCCTGCTAATAACAAATAAGCCATTATCTTTGAGGGAAAAAGGTTTACACAAACACTTACTTAGTTATGGATAAATTCTGCTTTGCCTTTATGTCTCCAAGCCAAACATGGCCAGTATGCCTTTTAAAAGCCCCCTTCAAATTAACAAATTAATCTTAGTTCATCAAAAAACAAACTTGAAACAGAAGTAAACTGATGCAGAACATACTCCAAATAATTGATCTCATTTTGCTGGGTGAAAAAAAGATCAGGTTTTCTACAGAACCTACAGCATTTCTTAAATGCAGCCCCCTTTTCTAGGCAACTGAGGCTTTGTGTTCTAGTGCTAAACCACACTTTTACAGGCTCTACAAGCACATAGCCACTGCTTTGTGGATAATCTGATGTTAATTTGAGCAAAAAAGCATCACCCAAACTTACTTGGGTATTTTCTACAAAGGTATTGTCAGCTGCACACAAACACCTACCTAATTCTTGGCAGTGTTTTACAAAACACAAACTTGTGTGAGCTGCAGCATCCCGTCATCTCACCCCCATCCTTTTTTCTCTAACAACAGGGGAAATACTGACAGAAGCAGGGAGATCACTTCCATCCTACATAGAGGAGAAACTGCAAGATAAATATGAAATCACATCCTAAAATGACTCTTTCTAGAGCTGTTTTGTTCACAACAGATAAAAGAGAAAGCCCACCTGAAGAGATGAAAGTCAGGCAGGGAGAGTAAGAAGGAGAGCAGACCAAGTAGGCAGCACTGTTCCAATCTAGACCACAACCAGCCAGGCAGCAGCTCTGGGAAAATCCCGCAGCCAGGGCCCCTGACTTTACCCTGCTTAGTCTCTGCTCCCGGTGGGATCCTGCACAGCCCGGCCATGGCACACCGACCACGGCATGCTTTGAGTGGGAGCAGCCAGGCTCCCTTTGGAAGGATTCCACACATCTACAGAGTCCATGAGAGCAGGGCCTTTCAGGACGTGTCCCTGCTGCCACCCAGGACTAGGTCCTCTGCTCAGGAGCAGTGCTGAGCTGCCGGGGGACTCTGTCCATGATAGCAAACCTGGGCAGTTGCTATGGAGTCTCTGGGGCTGCTCCGTGGGAGCTGTTCTAGACCGTGCCAGATGAAGCAGAAATAATTAGCAGACCTGCATGAACAGAAGTTCCCAGCCAATGAGGAGACAAATACAATAATAAAGTCCGGCTTGACCCAAAGGTGTATTGCAGACACACAGCCGAGCTCTGCAAATCACACAAGTGTGAATTCTGCTCCTTGTGCAGCAGCAGCTGAGCTGCTGCAGCCCCTGGTAGCAGGCACAGGACAGCACTTGGCCAGAGAAAAGCAAGTGCTGCCTGCATCCAGCAGTAACCATCACTCTAATGGCCTACACAATTATTTCCTTGCCTTGCTGTGAAACAGGTAGACACAGAAAGCTGGCATCAAAGAAGGATGCATGACACACCCTCTATTTTTCTCTTTGCCTAAGCAGCCACATGGCCTTTTCAGCTGTTAGCTAGGCTTTACAAAGCAGCCTTTCAAAGGAGCGAGCAAACATCATGAGAGATGCTGGAATCATCTCTCCAGGCCAGAGTTCCAGGAAAACAAGCAGTGGGGACCTAAACAAAAACTTCATGGTGCCACAAGAGAGGGAGGAGTGCAGGTCTCCCCCTATCACTGCAGTCACCTTGCACAGCTGGGGAACCTACAGTGAGAGGGACTCTGACCACAGGAAGGTTCACCAGCACCACTTCTGAGCACTCTAAAGGCAGAAGATAAAATCAGTTTTGGTTTGGATCCAGGCTTGCTCCATTGCTGACACCGCTTACTTTTCAGATACCCCTTATCATCTTGCTGCTTGGGCTTTGCTGGACACCTCAGCAACGTGTCACCTCAGCTCTGGCACGCTGCAGCCTCTGCAGCTTTGCATGCAAACAGAAAGCTGGGTCTAATTCTGAGTCAGGAGCTGCCGCCTCCAGCGGCTCTCCACTGCAGCAGGCTGGAAATTATGTAACGGCTTGCTCTGGTTCTAAGACATCAAAGATCTCACTGGATTAGATGAGGAAACACAGTCCACTTGCCATTCCTCACCTACCAGCTCTGCCAGTGCGGAGAGTGGACATCAGGCATCAGCTCTGGGCATTTGACTTTCTGCATTTGCAGCCTATGGGTTCTGGGAGAGGTTACAGTGCCTGGGAAGGGATCAGGTCTCTCTGCCTTGGGAGGAGACAGTTTGGAGTTAATATACATAAATGCATTTCCATTTTGCCCCCATGAGTTTCAAGATTAACAAGCCCACACAGAGTGAAAAGACACAGTTCATCCCTTCCAAAGGTTTTGTTTCAGGCTGTTTGCAGAACCAAGCAGATAATGCATCAATTTATCAACACTTTTAATTTTATACTTAGAAATTTTTCTCTGCCAACACAAGGGCCAGACAGCTGGAAAATGGAGACAGCTTATCTGAAACATCACACAGCTGCACCAGAGAAGTCCCAATTGCCAGTACACCCTGTCCCTCCAAATCCCAGCCTCTTACCTTCCACGGCCATAGGATTTCCACCTGTCACAGTTCAGCTGACCACCAGCAAACTAACCCAGCAGTGGGAGCAAGTGATGCCCTGCTGGGTTATTGAGCAGAGAGGTAGGTACAAAGTGCCCCCTTGCAGGAAATTCTCGAGTCAGTTCATGGGCAAAGCAAGTACTGAAAAACCTGGAGCATGAAGCACTGCTGTAAGGCAGATCTGCAGTAAATGCTGCAAGTCCCAACTATCTGGCATTTACACTCAGGCTTCCATCCAAGGAGAGGGGTTGTATATACAGTAGGATTGCTAAAGCGGCAGATTTATAAACACAACTTTCCTTCAGAATGAAACATCTGAGTTTGCACTGCAGCCCTTACAGGAGTTATACTTCTCTTTCAAAGACAAAACAGACTCATTAACTCTGGTATGATGATGGCTTGGTAGCAGAAAAAGACTGCATAAACTCCAACCATTTCCTAAACATTCCTTTAGCAATTTCAGGAGCTAAAAACTGTTAATTTGCATGAGTGCTGATGAAAAGGAGTTGTGAGTAATCAAGTCAAGTTGATCACAAAGGTAGCTTTGTCTCACTATAAAAGCTCTGTTCCATTTTAGTCTTGAATATTCAATGGTTACAAAAAATGTGCATGTGTGAGTGTATAAAATTTACATAATATAAAATCCCAACCTCTTAAAACAAATGTGATTTTAAAGTTCCTCTTAGTGGCTCCAGTTATAAGTGCCATGGCATAAGAAACGGAAAACATTCAAGTCAGTTTATCACATCTAAATATTACATGATCCAGTTGGTTGCTCTAATTGCTGCTAGGGTATTTAAAATTGCCTGCCTACACAGAGACCATATTCTTCAGGATCCATTTCAATGCAAGAGGACAGAAAACTCAGTTCTTGGGATAGCTTTCAGTGGGCTTTAACAGATGTCAGAGGAAGTCACTGCCAAAAGATGCACTTCCACTCTGCATCCTGGTGACCCACTCCCAACACCTCCCCCATGTCAGAGGTGATGACCACAACACGTCAAAGGAAGTAGTTGGAAACTTTGGGTTTTTTCTTTCAAGGTTATTTTTCAGCCAAATCAGCAGCTTGATTCAACTCTGCTCATCTTGGTAGCAGCAGCACTGCCATAAACCAGCTGGCATCAGCAGTGAAACAGAACCCACAGACAAATGAAATCATGTTGCCAGCCCTTCTTTGGCACATGAACAGTCCTTCCCCACTCCATGGCCCTAGGGTTTTTGAGGAATGATGTTCAGGAGGGAGTGGTAACTTTTATCACGGCCATATGCTGTTAGTCTAGAATCAGAAGTAGGTCTGCATCTTAGCTCACAGAGGGAAAAGCCTCACTTCCAACAATAGCCTTCATCTCAGTTTGTCTCACAACTTGCCTGCACCAAGAGTTTTACCTCAGGCTAAGTCTGACAGATGCCAGGTTACTCCTTTCAACACTGAGCAAAAAGACCCCAGAAATTAACTGTGAGTGCTGGTGGCTGCCACCCCACTCAGGGTCTGGGAAACATCCTGCCATGCGCCGCCTGCAGCTGCCTCTGCAGTAAACAACTTGTGCAAAGAGGGGCTGAGGAAGTGAAACATAACTACCCCTGGGGCAGGAGTTTTCTTCTCACTTGATAACACAGCAGGGGGATTTTTTAAAGTCATGTAATCTAATAAATCATGTAATCTGATAGGAAACAACACTAGTCTTCTTTTTCCTCTTTGAAGCTGTTAGCACGCACACAGCAGCATCAGCAGCTTCAGAAAGTACAGAAATTTTCTCTCTCACTCAATGGGAAGAAAACCCTCTTGTTTCCAGCAGCCCTTTTTTTTTTTTTAATCAACACTAAGCTGAGCAAATTAAAACACTGAAAACCATCAGTGCCTTCTAAAAATCATCCAGCAGGCTCTTATGTGGTTACATGTGAACCTCTGTCTATCTGGCCAGTATCAATAAAAGGCAGCAACACATATTCACATTTGTGACTGTTCAAGTCTTCCTTCATCTTTCACATTTTCCTTTTTCAGAGGCTGCATTTATATTTGTGGGACTAAAAGGCAAACAGCACCCAGGTTGATTTCCTGCTGATAGAAACTTCCTTCATTTTGCCCCCTCCTGCCTCCAGGCAGTCATCATTATTGCTCCTCGTTCCCTTTGCTGGCCCCTGTTGCAGAAAACCTACTTTTGAATTCTCTACACTCAAGAAAAGGTATCCCATCTTCTTTAAAAACTTCAAGTGAATTCCTTGTTGATCTTGGCAGGCTAGTAGCAGCCTTTCTTAAGTGCAAAGGAAGATTATCCTTAATTCTGCACTCACATCAATAAAAATAATTACTCCCAGGGCTATATGGCCCACATTTAAAAAGTCTAGCACCTCCATCATCCTCCTCAGCAAAACAAAAACAAAACTTGTAGGCTACACACATGTAAAAAGGGATCCTAATTTTGTTACAGGCTAAAAAGCTGCAGGGAGCAAACCTCAAAATAAAGCAAGCAAGTCATGCAATACCTGAAAGTAATCTGTGATGAAGGATCCAAGTTCACTCTTCAGCAGCCGTCTGTAGACAGAAGGAATGGAGCCATGAAGTAGCAGCCACTGCTGGACATTTCTTACAGCTAAACCTGCACTTTACTACCAGTCATACCAAAGATACAGGGATGTATGGGAATGGGTCCTCTTGGCCACAGTTAGATTTCTCTTACAGTTACATCTGTATTTTACAAAGGCTATCCTCAAATTATAAAGGAATTAAAGAGTTTCTCCAAAGTCTTCTAATTATAAACCATACACCTAGAACAAGAAAAAAAAGTAATTACCCCCCTGAACGAATAGAAACCTGGGGAGAAAATTTGGAGTGATTTAGATTGAAGGCCATAATTTTTTCTGCTTTTTGTTTAAACAAAGCTGCCTTTCATGTCACTGAAGACAGCATATCTCCCTAATGTTGTACTTCCTTTTCTCCTGGAAGTGGAATGTGAGGATAAGGAGAGGAGAAATGAAGCAGAAGCTGCAGCCACATTTTAACTACACATTTTAAACAATAAAAAAGAAGGCACATTTTCCAAGGAAGAAATTCTAGAAATTTAACAAGAGGTGTTTTAAATACATACAAGCAAAAGACACTCTGAAGAACTATTTCTGATGAAAAATGCTGGCTTTTAAATCAGGCTATGATAAAAGTTTTTAATTCTAATATATATTTGTATTTAAAAAAATATGAAAATCAGGACTGTTTGACATCAGAGGCATCATTAAAAAAACATCTTGGGAAGTTCAGTGCATCTGCACTTCAAGCTTTCAGTGATTGAGAATAAATTCTGTAGCAGTAAATTCTGCCTAAAATTTAAAGGTTACCCAACACTTTCTAATGCCAAACACTGCATTTTTTTTTCTGTTCTAAGGGTTTTGCTGCTTACCAATGTGAAGTATAGTCAGGAGTGCTCAAAAATAGCATTTGAATCAGCAACCATCCAGTTCTTAGGCTGGGGTTTTACCAACAAACTATGCCACTTTACCTCATCTCTGCTCAAAGTTAAATTTGACAGCCTTCCTCTCTAACCATTTTACAGTGCTTCTACATTTATTTGCATGCCAGCATGCCTTTACTTTTTCTCTCTCTGAGTGCTTATATTCACCCACCCAAATCAAAGCACATGTCTACGTCTATGAGATCAATAAATCAAGCAAGTCTTTGGGGGCCCATTTGTCAGAAGCTTTTCCATTGGCTTCAGCCAAACCCAGCAGGCTCTCCACCAGCTGACTGACAAGCCCAGCAGGATTTGGCTTCATGCAGGTAAGACCAGCAACCAGAGGCTTGCACCTTAGAGAAAAATCAAGGGAAGGGTCTCTTCCTAAGCCTGGCCAGGTCACCTCCCAGTTACAGAAATTCCATTTACTGAAGGCATTTCTTACATCTCCTCTTGCTGTGACAACTGACTTTTGGAGCAGTAAAAAAAAAAATATAAATTAGCCAGTGAGATGATACCAAAGCACAGCAAGATAAAAACTTGGTGGCAGCAACCCATAACAAAATGTTACCCCCTGCTCATCTCCTGGTCCTGTCATTACCAGCCTCCTTTAAAACTGTCCCATGTTTCCCTCTGCCAAATGATGAAGCATTGTGCAGAACCTGAGAGCCTCTCACTGCGTTAGCAAACTACAACCCAGGAGCCACGTGGAGAACTACGAGCAAGGGCAAGGAAAATGCACCAGCTCGACTTCATGGCACACAGGAGTTGTCTGTCTCAGAGGTCTGGCTTTTCTCCAGTCTCAAGCTAGAGATTCACCTTGTGCACAGAGCTCACCCCGTGCTGGGAGCTCCATCAGGAACCACAGGTGTGAGGCTGCAGGTGTTCACACAAACACACATGCAGAGGCCTGTCCTTGTGCTCCTTAGAAGGGCATTAATGAGCTACTTGGATGTGAAATGGTCTATTTAAAGAGTGACATTTGGAGATGTAACCAATGCTCAGGGCACCTGCAGGAACATTAATCATGTAATTCAAGGTGAGTGCATCCAAGTACAGCCTGGCAGTGCATGTCTGTGGAAAAGGGCATTTCCCCTCTCACCATCAGCACTGCTCTCAAAGCATACACAGTTCATAAAGAATTTCCTGTTCTTCGCCTGGTTTTCGACAGTCTGCATTCACTTCAGCAACCAGCATGAAGAGAGCATGGTCCAGCCACTGGGGCCAAGCCCAGACCCCCAGAACAGCAGTTCTGCCCAGTGTACTGCCTCCCTGGAATGGTGGAATGGTGGGAAGGAGCACCTGCTTGCACTTCAGGGGAAAAGCAGGATGCAGCCACTGCCATGGGCGACAGGCAAGTCACAAAGCCCAAAGCCACTCCTCAAGTCTGCTAACAAGCTGGGGCTTTAGGTACTTCCCAAGCCTTATGACATCTGGTTTTATTTTCATGTCCACAAATACTCATCCCATGGAGAATTAAGACTGCTCCAAGTACTTAAACCTAACTTGAAGGCTTCTGACGTGAACACACTAAAATATCATTAAAGCACAAGATGCTGCCCTTGCTCAGCTCTCCAAAGCAATTATATTAAACTTTTCGGATTTGGGACTAGACCAAATCGGACAGCCTCCTGCCCTGATAGCTGCATTTATTTTGAAAGTGGGGAAGGGGGCAGTTCAGACTGCTGTTTAGTACATACTTAGTTCAAATTGCCACTTGAATGTTTCGGAGCTCAAAAAAACGCAATAGGAATGAGGGGAGGGCATATAAAAGAAGTGGAGACACGTGACAGCACTCTTGACAAATGGGTATGGATGCAGTGGTAAAAAGAGAAGGAGGAACCTCCATCCATGAGGCCTGACAATACTCCTCTCAGCAGCACTTGGAACCAAGGCAAGAATTCACCGTTCTTTATCTACTCTACCGTCCTATCTAATGCTAATCAAACTTTCCAACTAATCAGAATGAAACCACAGATAATCATGAAACTTGCTTTTAAGAGAAAATGATACTTCTAACCATCACTAGCATCAGTGACAGAAAACGTTAGCTAGGCTTTTAGTTTGTTTTGTCTTTACGATTCATATTTTCAGGTTTTGCTCTGCAATTATCATGTGAAGATTAAGCTTTTAAATGAAATGATGTGGTTTACTTTAAACACCCCACGGTTCTGAGAAGTTTGGTTCCAGAAAAGAGATGCCAATATTATTATGTATAAAACATATCCAAAAGAGGCATAGCTCCTAGGAAAGAACAAAAGCCTTACAATCCAAGTCAATACACAACCTGTCCTTATCAAAGCTACATATCCACACAAGTTGGAGAAAAATTATCCAAATACCCTGTGCCATTCATGTCAGTCAACAAAAAAGAAGTTAGCCAGAAACCCCAAAGCTGTACTTACGTTTGCTTTCATCCCTTCTCCTCCCACCAATGTCTTCTAACTGTGGTCCTGAAGGCAACAGACCCCGGCAAACACCAAACAAGCAGCAACAAAAATCCCTTTTCATGCATTTCAGTGTCCTACCTGATATTTTCATTGAGGGTGTAAAGTTCATTGTTCTGCAAGCCTCCCCCTTTGAACACATTTATCACTGCTGTTTGTACGCTGCCAAAAAAAGAAATGAGACAGGACAACATCCATGAGTAACAGTGTGATTTACCACAGAGCACGTGAGCAAGACACCAAAAGCAGAGAGATTATAACCAGGAGAAGTTAATTGCCCTTAAATACTTCCACTCTTTCTCACCTTGAAATTGTTACTCTTATTACCTACATCTCTCCTGGGAGACAGAGCAGAACCAACCTCAAGCTCTGCCTAGGATAAGCAAGGGAACGTTGTCCCAGGAGCACGGCTCGTGCCAGATGTCTCTTGAACATCTGCTTGGAGGATCTTTGCTGTGTGCTGCAGGCTAGTTGCTCTGAGGAGACATAGATTTTTGGTAATATCTGCCAAACACATCACGTGGCATTATCCAGTGATCCTACCACTCTGCAGCATCTGGCCAGACCCTGGCCGTGCTGGAAGGTGTTCTGCAGCCAGCAGCACCTCAGTCAGATCTGAGTTTAAGCCCTGTTAATGCTTGCAAGATGCTGTGGGAGTATCTTCTAATTCTCTCACCAGCACAGAGGAAGTCATAAAGTGACAGCAGACAAGCAGGTTTAGCAGATCTAAAGCTTGCCATGGCTAACAAGGGCATATGTCATTCCCTTAACAGACATTCCCTTCTGTGGGCCAGTCATGGCATCTGCATGCTTCACAGACCTCAGCTCACTATCATGGCAGAAAACTGCAGTGTTTTTGCCAGGCTACTTTTGTGTGACATTAGTAAACTGATGTAGATCAGCAAGCAAGAATGGTCTGCAGAGCACAGAGCTGGTGCCAGGTGGCAGAAGGGAAGGTGGGAACACCCAGTTCTGGTAGCAGCAAACCGTTACATCAGATCAAGACACAGGACATCTCACTCTTCACCCTTCACATTGTTTTTCCAGTTGCCATTGCTGCATGACACGCACAGCAGACACTATTTAGCTATCAATAGGAAATGATGATTGAAGCCACAAGCTTAGTAGTTATCAGAGGAACCTGACTGTGATAAAAGCTTCATAATATGCACACACATGCCTTTGTGAATTAATGAACTGGCATTTAATATAGTACTAGGAATGTGTTTTCCTAAATGGTACTTAAAAGATGCAACTGTTAACATAAAGCAATTCTGCTTTACTTCAAGACAGTATGGCTGAAAAACACTGGCCAAAACCAACTGAGCACTAGTAGGTCTAAATTTTTCAACTCCACAGATGCTTTCAATGCCAGCAAAGCCTGGACATGGCAAAAATCCGTGCACGCTTATAAACAGATGAGCTTAGCCATAAATGGTGTGAAGCACAAGTGTAAATACACATGACCCTCATTGAGGAGCCAGTGCAAGGCAAGAGCTCACCCAGGTGGGTCCTGCTCACCTGTTCCAGGCAGAGTTGGAGCTGAGCTGCATGGCCTGCCGGGCTGCCTGGAACCGAGGCAGATCACTGAGGACAGGGGAGCTCATGAAGCGAGGTCGAGGCCTTCGGAACGAGCCCATCTTGTGGAACTGGAGTGCAAAGGACAGAGCTATGGTGAACCCTCCTTTCATAGGGTCAGGTGGAGCACAGCAGGACCATCAGAAAGGCTCTTCTCTCGAAGGTTCAAGCGTCAATCTCAGCAATGTCCATGGGTCTCCAAGCCCAAGGGCTCAGTCAAAACCAAAGAGGCAGCCCTGGACTAGCAGTTCCCCACCGCGCTGGGCTGTGGCATGCGCTGCATGATGGAGGAACTGAAGCCGCCTTGCAATGCAAAGAGAAAGGAAAAGAGTAAGGCAGAGAAGGGAGGGATGAAAATATCCCGTGCCATTAACATTAACAGCAGCTTTGGGAAGACTCTGGAATTCCAGAGTTCTTCAACAGCCCCATTTCCCATCTTGCCCCTTAAACAATGACCCAACAGAGCCAGTCAGAAATGCAAGCATGGTCTCTCTTTTGACTTCAATTAGCAGAGAGGCAAGAACAGAGATGCCTCAAATCTTCTGCCAGAGGCACTTTACAAATACCTTTAAATACAGTTAGCCACTCAGCCTGCATATAAAATAGTAGTAACCAGAGAAAAAAAAAACTATTCCACTAAAGAGGTACAAAAGATGAACAATGGAAGAAAAGATTAATACACTAACACAGTGCTTTTTTTTTTGAGAAGCGTTGTGCAAGGGAATAAACCCACTTGCTATCAGTTCACTACAAAAAGGATATAATAAGAGCTTCTTCAAAAGACTTCTGACATCCAAATATTTTGAGCATAAGCAGGGCTTTTATGTTTCTGGTTTTTCTACAGCACAAGAAGTAATTGCTAGGCCAATTACGAAATGCCCGTATTTTCCACTCTGATCATCATCTCCATGTAGATGACTATGTAGCCCCAAGTAAACCACAGAAATAGAAGAAGTGAACTTGAATAAAAGCCACAAAAAATCTTTGGCAAAGCTTCTGTACTTTGAAATCCTCCCACTTTAGATGAGTACAAGCAATAGATGTAGTTGGCAGTTTGGAGAATGAGATGTGGGACATAGGAGAGCAGAGTGGAAAAGAAACAAACAAAAAAGTTGTGTAACTAAACTGCACATGAAAGATGTAAAGCAGAATCTCTTTTCCACTACATCTTCAGCACAAAGTGAAAAGAGAGATGGTCAGACAAAAAAATTGCTATGTATCTGCATGAATTTGACTAGTGCTCAGCTCCAGGAAAATCTTTCCACTGCCCAAACTATTATTAACTCTTCCATGTAAGAGAACAGCTTTCTTCCCACCTGGCCAGCCCCATTTTACACTCACTTTGTTGTCCCAGTTCTGCACAGCCTTGGCAGATTCTGATCAATCCCCATGAAGCAAGGCCCTTGCTGTGCCATGGACACCACACGTCCTGCCAACGAGGAAGCTAATGGAGAAAACACTCCATTTTTTCGGCACTGAAACACACAGCACTATCACTCTTGGTGCCACTCAAGAAATAAGTACGGTTGTTATACGCTCACAAGCTAAAGACAGTTTGCAGAGATCTCTGTGGAACTGGAACGTGGCTACAAGTGCAACTTTTGCCCGCCTTTAGACAACTCCTGGCTGTCTTCAGAGATGACAAAGCCTAGACAGTCTTTTGTGACATAAGCTTAGCCTTAACTGTTGTTGCCTGAAAGGGCAGCAATCTGTTGATTCTTTGGCTGCTCTGCTACAATTAAAATAAAAACAAAGTCATAACTTTTAGACATCAAGACTAAATGCAAACCAGTACGACCACATCAGTAGGATCTTTCGTGTGCATTTTGCAGCAACAGTTCATTTGACATTGCCCACACATTTTCAATCTGCCAGCAATTTCTCCATTGACAACTGTAACCACATCAGAAATCACCAGAGGAAAAAGCTACAGCACCTTGGAGAGCCGAGGCAGGTTCTTTCCATCGCAGACCGAAGGGTGGCCGCGAGGCAGAGCCCAAGTATAGCGGCTGCTCCTCTTGCAAAACAAGAGCTCGTGCCAATGTTTGTCCACAAGTTCCAAAGCTGACAGCATGAGGAGCTGAATGAGTGACAGCTCACTTCTCCCAGCAGCACTGTAAAACTTCTCACGTAACAGTCTTTACACACAGAAAGACAAAATGATTTGGGTTGGAAGAGACCTTAGAGACCATCTGGTTCCAACCCCCCTGCCACAGGCAGAGACACCTTTCACTTTCAGAGGTATAAAATGCAACAGAAGCATTATTTCTAGCAGGCATTTACCAGGGCTAGAAAGCAGTGGTTAAGATGTGCTAACCCACAAGCCTTGTCTCACCACTATTCCAGGTGCCACAAAGGCATGCAAGCACCTTTCTCCCCAACAATGAAATAATTTTATAGGATGCATTTATATTCATTTGAATTATGTTAAGTTGCAAGGGGAAAGCTTAAATTTGGAAATGTAAAACAATATAACAACCTCTGTGCCTTAACATATATAAATTTAACTACGGGTAGGAAATTCTTTGGCCTGTTCTGTGCAAACAGTAAAACACCATGATCAGGAAGGTCTCTTCTGAGCTTGGGCTATGGATTTACAAGCTTGATTCCACACAGCAGAACCGTGGCATTACACTGGGCCCCATGATGAATTTCCTGAGCACTTCTTACCTAGGGAATGCGCTCAAACTCATTGAAACACACATGTTGTTTTCCTTAATCTCTGTTAAAAGTCACCAGGTCAGATAAAAACAAGCTCTTGCCTGCAAAGAGCAGATAAGACATCCCTCTTCCTCCCCCAACCCAGCCTGCAATGTATGTTACTGTCAAGCCAACCTTACTTTAGGATCTCATTAGGAATTTAAAGCAAGATCTTCAGCTTTAGGAATTGATTCAGTGTCTTATTTTTATTTCTTCAGGACTCAAAGACACAAATCTCTCCTATCTTATCTAAACCCAGTAACTATTAAATGGCAGGCACACCAAACTCTTACTCTGAAGGCAGGCTAATCCTAAATGGTACCCAAACAGAACTGACCCTCATGTCACCAGAACTGGAAATGCCAGTCTGTGAGAAAGACCATTCTCTCCCCATGCCTACAGCCCATTTCAACTGTTTTCAGAGTCCCATAAAGCTCAAAGCAACAGAGCATTTACTGAAAAACTGACTTTTGTCACAAGTACTCTGCAGATCCTGTGCACCTACCTGAAGGGACAACAAAGCACCTGAACCCAATCAAACACTTCCATCATACCATATTTTCCTTTCACAGCAACTAGCTTCCACTGGAAGTTTTCCCCAAGGCAAGGAAGCCTTGTAAATCATGCTTCATTTTCACAGGGAGGTTGCAGCAGCAGTTTCTTGGCAATATCTGTGGTGTG
The DNA here is from genome assembly GCA_013400495.1 of Nicator chloris. Classification (NCBI taxonomy): domain Eukaryota; kingdom Metazoa; phylum Chordata; class Aves; order Passeriformes; family Pycnonotidae; genus Nicator; species Nicator chloris. The sequence goes on from WAAE01000572.1 coordinate 103,614, forward strand.
CATTCTGCAGTGTGCAATTTTTTGGCTTTTTACTGGGAGAAACTGCCCCTGTGGCAAGAAAGGCTCTAACATAGTCATAGGTTGGTAAGAAGCCCTCATGGTATTCAGGCTATTTGAGCTATTGGGAATGAACAGCATTTAGCAAAATCCTGAGCAAGGAACAATCTTCCTTTTCATTTTGCTGTGAAAACTCTCAGAGAATTATGCAGAAATGTTCAGAAACAGACACTGTTCTCCTAGAGGCTTTCAGTATAAACTCCTTCACATCTGCAGTTTCTTCTTGCTAAGATTAAAGTGCTTTAGACAGCTACAAAATAAAACAACTTCTAATAATCATAATCCTATTAGCAATCACAGAACTAAAAAAAAAATTACAGAGAAGCAATTACTTTTCCCCTTTTACACAGAATGATGAGAGACACCAGGATGCAGCATGTTCCAGGCACCAAGCAACATTCCCTCCATCAATTATGAAAGACATTAAGAGTGAGAGACTGAAGTGCAGTGACTGCATAAGACATACAGCCACACCAGATAATCTTTCACTTGCCATGTGCTTCAGCTGCTGGGATAATGCTTTACATGGCATCAGGGGATTTCAAACTGTTTGCCAGCTGATATATCCTAAACATTCCCCACTCTCCTCACCTAGCTAAGTGACCCTGCACACCTTTTTTGGCAAGACACTTGCCATGACTAAGAGAGCTAGGTATTGTTCTTCCTTCCCTTTCAGATGTCCTACCTCCCCCCCACCCCCGGTCCTTTTGTTTTCCTTATCCTTGATTATCATCTCAAAGTCCAGCTACCAAAACCCTCTAGACCTCTAACAAGGCAGGTATGTTATCTGTGGAAAACTCAGGCCTTCAAGGGAGCTAACTCTGCAGAGATGAAAGTCAATGTTCCCAACTGAGGCAGCACAGCAGGACAATGAGTCAATCTGACAACAATGTAATTTCATCCACTTGTAACTCATCACATCTGAGTAAACACTTTTAGGATTAATCTGAATCTTCAAAGAAAAGAATTGAGCATCGAGACAAATCCTTTTCCAACACACATAGATACAGACATTTATAAAAACATTACAGTCATAATGTTAGGAACTTTTTTTATTTGTTTTCTGTTAGCCATGAAAAACAACAGAGAAATCATTATTAAATGATTTCATGAATCGACCTTTCCCTCCCAACAGACCATAATACATCTTACCGTCTGGAGGAAAAGCAAGATCAGGACCTACCCCTACTTTAGTATCTCTCTCTACTAAAGAAAGAATAACCCAAGTTAAAAACTGGCAACAATTTCTCCCAATTATGAACCTTAATGATAATCTTGGGCCAAACAAACAAAAGTCCCATGGTAACAGAGATTTAACAGAACAGACCTTTTAAAATTCCTCTGATGTCTTCTCTGCAAAACTCAGAGCAACAGCTGCTAATGGAAGGGACATGGCAGAAGAATCTACAACTGGTTTTGCTTCTTAGAAGAAAACTTGCACCAACATTACTTTACAACAAATTCACACCAAAAAAGCCACAAGTCCAAAAGTAACTTTAAAGCAGGAGGGAAAGAAATAGTGGAGATTGAAACAGAGCAATAGAGAATGATGGGTTACCCTGGCATAACTGATGTTTTGACATGTAATTATTTTTAGTGTTAAAAATAGCCCCTTCATGAAGAAAAATATACACTTGCTTATTTTTCTCTTCTATATGCTTCATGCAGTTGTGACATTGATGACCTATGATCACAAAATACACAAATTGGACATTGCAACATGCACCCGAATATTTTGTAAATATTTTGAGTGTAGAAGAAGCATAATCTTTAAAAAATGCCCCACTGTACTAAGCATACAATGCTTAATGAGCGGTCCCATCCTGCCTCAGACACAAAAAGTATGCAGAGAGCTAACAAGACTCTCGTTAGCTCATTCTTCTTCCAGCCCAATAAATCTTTAACAAAGTATGTGATTGGCAAAACCCTTGATATGAGTTCAACTGACGTGATCTGAAGACACTACTTCTGACAAAAATTCCTCATTGACCTGCTATGCAGCCACGCTGAGAAGTGGAAAAGAAGCCCACAACCTGTAACTTGGAGTCTTGTGGGTCATCATAATTACACAGGGCACATGCATGAACTCAATTTATATTCTAACACCGCCAGTATTTGCCACTGCTAAGTTAACAGCACATTCAGCTCCTCTTAAAGCTCCCAGTTGCTCAGTTTCTTTAAATTAAACAAGGTTTGATCATCATCTCTCCTACTTTTCCAGAGAGAAGATGATCAAATTGAGATTCACGCAATAACTAACAGAGTTATTTCTGGTCAACAATGATCAGAAGCTGTGTCTTAGATACACCTCAGAAGCTATTGAAAGCAAGAGTGTCAAAAACGTTGGAGCAGTCTAGGGTCCAATTTCAAGGCACAGTCCTTCCTACACCCTCATCCTTTCATGCCTTCACACCTTTGGCTATCTGACCCATGAGAAGTTCAGTACTTAATCCACAGCCCATGAAAACAACAGGAATCTAACTAAATATTGATCTTAATATGGTTTGAATCAAGTCCTAAAGCAGCATGGAAAGGTGGTGACACACTGTCTTGCGAGCAGCTCCTCACATAAGGAAAAGTGTATCTCCAGGTGTGCTCATGCTAGCACCAGGAGCACAGCCCACGCTAGGAGACATTCCCAGTTCAGGAAGGAAAGTGGGAGAGTGTGCAAGACCAGCCTTCAGGTCATTCAGTCTTGTCAATAGGATTGATTCAAGTCGCAAACTTTAAAAGACAGCTTCTTACACCCATAAATTAATGGCACTTGTTTCTGAAATTCCAAAAATCAGCTCAGAAATTTTGCAAGGGGAAACTGTAGTGAGGCTATGATGAGGGACCACAGGCCATAGGCAGGCTCAGGGGCCATGCCCCTACTCCTCAGCACAAGGGCAGGATCCAGGTGGAAGCAGGACAATGCTCCACTTCCACTGGGCACCGCCAAATGAAGTGCCCCAGATGCTGTCCCATGGGGGAACACAAGGTGACTCCTCAAGCTCTTTGTGCAGGTTCATGCCAGCTGGGAAATGCAGGACTTCAGCCAGCCAAAGCACATCACCTGCAACTCCACCACACACCTCCTGCCAGCCCCTGGCTGCCCCCAGCCCGTGCACTGCCCGGGTTGCCTGTCTGCCTGCCCCACTTCTGCAGCCTGCTCGCCCCTCCCTGCACCATGGGAAAGCCCTGAGGGATCCCAGGGAGGCTCAGCCCCGGGCAGATAGGCCACTCAGTCCTGCAAATCACTCCTTTCATCAAGAGCCCTTGGAGGCATACTAATAAGAGTAAAAATAATTAGCTCAATTTTCTAGCTGAGAAAATAAAAGTTGCTAAGCCAGTGAAGTGACTTAGCCTGGTCTTCAACCTTGCAAGCCAGGATCCTATTCATTAAACAAAAATATCCCTCTAAGCTGCTTTAATGAACCTTTCAAATCATTCAACAGTGTTGGAGAGAAAAGGATGAATCTGATCTACCTCTCCTTACCTCTCCCTTCCTAAGATGACTGAATACCAAAAGGTGTCCTTTATTTTTTTCTCCTGGCTTCACCACCACAAAGGCAGCAACTTGATGTCCCATAAATAGTCCTGAGGTGTTCTACTACTGGCCTCACATATCTGTGATTAAAATGGATAGATTTTAACTACTGAGCTTAAATATGTTATCAAAGTGACATCAATAGAATAGGGGAAAACAGCCTTCTTGATACAAAGTTCACACTCTGGTATGCAACCATTTAATCAACAATTTTACTGCCACAAAACACTGGCTACCCAAAACAAGATCTCACCTTCCTTATCTTCCTAGTACACACTCATCTCCACAACAGAGACAAGAGCATCCCTGTTTTCCATCCCCATCTTTTGCATATTCCCTCTTCCAATTTGACCCACACCATGCCTTTAGTCACTGTACATCTCAAACAGCTTCACAAGCAGATCTAACTTGGCTTTGATAACAGAACCATTTATAAAGAAATTCAGTGGTATCCACTCAGTTGTCCTCTGAGTTTCTGAGGTTAAATCAAACCTGAAACTCAAAGTGAAACTCTGCTTAAGAGTGAGAGGAAATATATGAGGAGGGGAAAAAACCTTTGTGCATATCCCACCATGGTCTGAGAACATTCTCTATAGTTGAGAGACCCCTGCAGCCCCCTTGGAGTTTACAGCCTGTTGAAAGTAAGACTGCCATTTCACATCTATATACATGACAGTACAACTACTCATTAAAAAATGTAAGAAATCAGTAATAACACAGAGCAAGCCAGTTCAACGTGAAGTAAAGAGATCCACTCATAATAAAGAACCCATAGAAAAATAAATATCTTCTTATATAGGACTAGCATCTAAGACAACAAAGTTATTTTGTTTTCTACCACAGATGTTCTGTGTTATTTCAAACAAATTTTTTTAATTCCTAGGACTCACACCATTCAAAAAATGGAGAAAATTTTTAGGGCTATTAAAAGGCAAGATGTGTTTGCAAAACACTCTGACATGGATGAGAATACGAGAACAGGTCATTAGAATCACTTAGCTGACCAGAATGAAGGCAGAGACAAATTTGAATTAGATGCACTAACAGATGATTCAATCTGGTTGAAATAAATTGTATCCCCCTAATAAGCAATTACCACACTGAAACCCAGCTATGAAAAGCAAGAAGCAAAAATGCCACAGGGGCTCAGAAAAATAAAACTCACGGAGCGGTTCGAAAATGAAAAAAATACACTTACCTCTTTGGTACAATAAGAAACCAATCCAACAGAGAGAAGGAATGGATAAGTAGGGGGAAAGATAAGATCTATCACCATTTTCTGATCAATTGAAAGCTTTAGGGTATTTTAGGCAGCCCATAAAGTTGCAGCCATAACATCTGGAGCAACCATCCTTTCAAAATGGATCACTGCGGGGCTATCCTAATCCACAGCAGCTAGCACAGATTCTTTTAAGCACCAAACTTACCTGCATCCATCTTTTGAGTTTTACCCACCAACATATAGCAGATGTAAAATAACCACTGCTTTGTCCCCAATTCCATAACAAGGCTTTACTCAAGCTGTTAACACTCCAAAAACCACAGCTGATTTAACAGCAAAGCAGTACTCCGAGGGTCTCAGGCCCCCAGTTCAGTAGCTCATGTTGTTCCCAGACGTACCAGTCATAAACTCACTTGATTAGCAGGTGATTTTCAAGAAATACAGCTAAATGGGAACACACATGAAAACCAGGAAGATGAAACACACACAGTTATTTCCTTCCACTGGCAGTATTCCTGCATTCAACAGAGGCCCTAGTAAATGCACCCCTACTGGAGAGAAACAGCCCAAGAATGTGTCACTTGAATGACACAAGTATGAGTAAGCTATCAAACTCTTTCTGTAGGAAAGGCCTTTGGACTGAATTGACAAATATGTTTTCAAACCCAGAAACTAACTTAGCATTGCTCTCCCTTCTGAATTTCACCCATGTGGGAAGTGATAACACCCACAAAGAGCCATTCCTTCAGCATAGGATGTTAAAATATTTTCACAAATCTCAGAGAAACTTTAACCATCTAGACCATTTGACCTTTTAGACCATCCCTTCTTTGGTCAAATGTGGTGAAATTCACAAACAAATTCCTAAGGGAATTCACAAGAGAGGAACAGACAAGCCACAGGATGCTTTCTTAAAGGTGGTCACACTCAAGGAGTTGCGGTGTGTGGCTACTTATCCAAGAGGAAAGCAGTGGTCAGTCCTGGGATAGGCACCACTTAACACCTTAGTCAGTGACAAGGACAGTGGCACTGAGCACATTCTCAGCAAGTTCACTGATGACACCAAGCTGTGTGGTGCAATCGACACACTGGAGGGAAGGGGTGCCAGCCAGTAGGTCCTTGACAGGTTTGAGGGCCTGAACATGAACAAGGCAAAGTGCACAGTTCTGCACCTGGGTCAAAGCAATCCCAGTGCAAATACAGGCTGGGCCAAGAATGGATTGAGAGCAGCCCTGAGGAGAAGGACTTGGGGGTGCTGGTGAACAGAAGCAATGTGCAGCTGCAGCCCAGAAAGATGACCATCTCCTGGGCTGCACCCAAAGCAGCGTGGCCAGCAGGTTAAAGGGAGTGATTCTCCCCCTCTACTCCGTTCTCCTGAGCCCCCACCTGGAGTGCTGCATCCAGCTCTGGAGCCCCCAGCACAATAAGGGTGTGGACCATTTGGAAGCAGTCCAGAGGAGAGCCATGAAGGTGATCAAAGGAATGGAGTACCATTCCTATATGAACAGGGTGAGAGAGTTGGGGGTGTTCAGCCTCGGGAAGAGACAGCTCCAGGGACACCTTAGAGTGTGTTCCAGTACTTAAAGGGGGCCTTACAAGAGAGCTGGAGAGGAACTGTGTTCAAGGGCATGCAGTGACAGGTGAAGGGGGAATGACTTTAAGGAAAATAGGTTTAGATTAGACATTAGGAAGAAACTTTGTACTATGAGGGTGATGAAACACTGAACAGGTTGCCTAAAGAAGCTGGAATTGTTCAAGCCAGGTTGCACAGGGCTCTGAGCAACCTGGTCTGCTGGAAGGTGTCCTTGCCCATGCCTGGGGCTTGGAACTAGATCATCCTTACGGTCCCTTCTAATCCAAAACATTCTATGTTTCTATGATTGTATGCCAGGCAAAAGCATGGAGTGAGAGAAAAATGTAATTTTGGAAGCAAAAAGGTCATTGTCAGTCTAAATGTAATGACATGTTTAATTTTCTAGGAATGCTAATCAGAAACTTTACCAAAATCAAACTGTAAGTCAGCAGCCAAAATTATTTAAGAACAGTCTCTACTGCAACTAGAATGACAATCTATTATCTTTGTGCTTTCTTGCACTTCATTCTTATTCCTTTTTGTTTGATTTTTGATTTCACATTCCTGTTGTTGTTATTAAAAACCTAAGTATGCCCCAGATTTTTAACCCTGGGGCTACAAAACATGGCTCTTAAGCAGCTACTTATACATCACAGCCCATCCTCAGCCAGCTGTAGTGTAACTGGGGTTTTGCTAAAATCCTCAGTCCATCTTCTGAGCTGCACTTAAACTCATCTTGTGCAGTAAAAACAGGTTGTTATGCCCTACTGAATAGGCCCTGGAAGCCAGCACATATTTAGTCAGTGTGTATTTATGCTTGAACTCACATCAGCAGAAACAATGAGTACAAAAGGCCATACATTATGGGCAAAAAAAATCCACAAATACTACAGGCGCCTAAAAAAGTCACATGAAAACTGAACTCACTGAATATGAGTTCCAAAAAGGATAAAATTCTAGTACTGATGTGTCTGCTACTTTTAAATCCTTGCTGATACATGCAAGTCCCATTCCTCCACTCTTTCCATAAGAATGGAAGCTACATCAAAGAAAAGGTTACCTATCTCACCTATTCTATCTTTGGTTGCTGGAAATTTAAGGAATTGAAATTCTTCCAAAAGGGAGTAAGGACTCAGTAAACACTACCTGTGTTCCAGCTGAACTTTGAAAGCGAACGTTGAAAGTCTTATCAGAGTTTCAGGTGATATCAGACAACCCATAAACACACTGCATGAAATTATTGCAAAGAATTTTATCTTGAAGGCGGAAGACAAATGCGAAACTGTCACCTTAACTGAGCTGTAAAACTGCCAAAAGGAAACATTACTATTAAACTGCCAGATCAAAAAAGACTCCCAGTAGGGGCTTGAGTGCACCTGTACTTCCCTGCCCACCCTTGTCACTGCCAACCTGCCAGTGCCATCCATGCAGAACCCAGTGCAACACACCACACCTGACAAGACAGATGCTTCAGCCAGAGATTTAGGACACGCCCCTCATAGACAACCCAGAACAATCCACCTCTGGAAAAGCTTCTTCCTAGCTTCATCAAAATGTACGTGTTTTTGACCCACGCCCAAGAACTTTGCTCCTTCCGATGTTGTATTTTAGTAAGAATGCCATTCTGAATGTCAATGAACTGTCCATCAAGAGCATACCTCATCCTAGATTACTGTGAAATTTGCATTTACTTGGGATCTGAAGTCTACTTGTTCTTGTGTTTTCAAACACCAGACAATAACCTTTTCATTTTTTAAGTTCAGTACTTTGGTAGCACCCTTAAGTTCATGAATCTCTTCTATGTTACAGCTAAGGGAAAAGTCACATGCCTTCTGCAGGAATTTCTTAGCACTCTTCACCTTGTGTGACAGGTCAATCAATCACAATGGTCTCTCTTGGCTGTAAAAAGTATAAATAGCTTTAATAGGAGAAGATAATCTAAGCAGCAAAAAAAAAAGAATGTGAGTGCTTTTACATCACAATTCTTCACTTACCTACACAAACAGACCATTAAGTTTTGGGTTGCTACCACAGATCATGTTCTCAAACCTAACATCCTTGTCATGGCTGTGAAACAGCTGACACAATTTACTGCACAGAGTTTCAACTATAGGACATTTTTTGTTGTCAAAATGGTAACAGAGTTCTTCACAGAGGTAAGAGGACAGGATTTTACTTGCAGCTAGGGAGTTTTCAGGGAAGTCAGTTCATTAGTAGACCACAGTGTTTGGCCTCCTCGGATTTAGAGCTATGCTGTCAGGGGCTACTGCACAGTTGGACTGTGGCATCTGTTTAAGAAAAAGAAATACGTAACCTGCGTATCAGCTCCTGTGTTTTGTGCATGCTGCCTCACCATGAAAAACGATCTGTGGGTAACACACGTTAAATATGCACACACAGAGAGCACTACATGCAAGATGTAAACAGGTCTTGCATGCTGATCCAGGTACCGACGAGCTCTGCATAACCGAGATCTTTCACACCACAAAGTTGCAGCAGTGCCTATAAATACGCTCAGCACTCGTTTCTGACAAACAAAATATCCCTCCAGTCAAGAGAGCTCACTTACATGAACAAATCATCATATGACTGAAAAGGCGGAAAAAAATAGCTGTGCTTTGGACTATTCTTTTCAGAATAGACATCCAAGACTGTCGTATTGACTGGGGTCACTGCTGGAATGACGTGTGGCTGTGGCTGATGTCCCGTGGAGAAGACAGTGGCAGTGAATGTGTCTGGCAGTGGAAGGAACTGGAAAGTAGATTATGCCCAGGAAATTGGAAAGCATTCTAAATATTCCTAGGGCAGAGAGGTTCTGAGTGCACGTTGGGGAAAGATGGGCAGCATCAGCATGGCAAAGATGCAAGGGAAGAGAGAAAGGGATGGAGCTAAGCTTCACTTTGTTAAACAGGTGGTCAGCTACTCTTAGGGCCTTTGTCTCCTCTACGTGCTAACCCAATTTATTTAGAGAAAGACGGGAGAAGAATCTCTTTCCCTCCGCCCCGGTTTCAGAATTATTGCATCTCCTGGGGGGAAGGGTTAGACTGAGACATTTGGTTTGGAAATGACTCACTCGGCAGCGCTATGGAGCCGGAGGGTCTATTTTTAATATTTTTAAATGGAGAACTTACCCAGGTCTCCTGCCTGCGCTGCGCTCCAGAGGCACGGTGCAGCGCGGGGAGCCGGCCCAGCGCGCTCCCCTCGCAGCCGCCCCCCGCTAAACATCCCCTGCGCGCCGCCGGCATCGCCGCCGCTGCCCCGGGCGGGCCGGCCGGTCCGGGCCGCCCGAGCTGCCCTGGCCGAGCGGGGCCGGCGCCCGAGGTCGCGGCTCGCACTCACCCCGGGCCTGGCGGCCGGGCTGCCGCTCCCCGCGCCCGCCGCACGCACGGACGGACGGACGGACGGACGGACGGATGGATGGACGCGCTGCCTCCTCGCCGCGATCTGGCGAAATTTGCCACCCACCGGCCAGGATTTTACACTTCCTGGCGGCCGGCCAGCCCTTGCTGCTGCAGCCTGCCCCGGGCTGGCTCCTCCCCGCCGAGACAAGAGCCGGCCGGGCCGGGCCGGGCGGAGCGGGGCAGCCGCGCCTGCCTTCCCCGGCTCCCACCCCGCTCCGCCTGGGGGTACCCGTCCCGTCCCGTCCCGTCCCAGTCAGGACGTTTAAATTCTTCTGACCTTAAGCGAAAGACAGGGAATGGAAAGGATGGAGAAGCTCGGGAGGCCCTTGCCGGGGAGGGCGGCCGGCCCGGGTCTCGCCGGCTCGGCCGGGAGATGCTGGACCTCCGCCGGCTCCTCGCTGGCCTGGCTCGGGGCGCAGCCAGCCAAAGCAACGGGTCGTGAAGCACGGGAAGGGATGTGCCGTTTAAAGTTAGGTATATTTTATTTTGATCTCATGATTCAAGGTTCCCCTTGCAGCCGCAGCGCCGTGAAGTTTACTCTGTTCTGCTGTCACAGCCTGCAGCAGGTATCAGACAGGAAACTGCTGAAAAACCCAGATGTAATTCGGGGTCCTTAAAGAGATTAAAAGCCGCAATTAGCTGCAATCAGGGAGCAATCGCGTGGAACATGTAAGTCAAATAGTTACGCTGACTTTTGGAGAGCTACTCATTAATTGAAAACACTTGAGACTTTTAAGTGTTTAAAGGAGACAGATCAAATTGGTAAAATAGTCATTTTCCCGAACTGTTTAAGAGCATTCTGTGAATTCTGCACCATACTGGTGAAGCTTGGTAACCTTGTTAACAGAATTCAAATCATAACTTTACAACTGAGTTGTATCTGGTCTCAGAATGAAAAAAACTGATGCTACTCTGAAACCAGCATGTTAATCCATTAGTTCATGCTGGGATCCCTTAACACTTTTAAGTTGTGTAGATATCCCTAGTAAGCTTAGATAAGAACAGCTGCCATATGTGTTTGTAGGAGAGGTATTCCCATGATTCTTTTTTTCTATCTCCAGATGTTCAAAACAAAGACTCACTGAGGTACTGTGAACCTTACCTGCTGTCTGTTGCTTCTACTAGTTAGGCTTTACTATTATGAACACAAAATAATTACCTAGGGATTGCAGACAAGACTTTACTGCAAGCTGTATGAACACATACAAAAGCATATTTCCCGTCCCAGACTCGTGTGTCGTATGATTAGAGCTGATGCCTACCCAGAATATAAAATCGGTTAATCCACTAATAATTAAAAGTGCATCTTGTCATTCATTCTGCACCTGCTTTTCAAGCCAACAGTTACTCATCTTTCAGAGACAGCATTGCTGAAGTGGAGTTTGAGTGGTGATCTCAATCTGTGACTCACGGTATAGCTGGGAAGTGACTATGGGTAGGTGGACTGCAAAGCAAGGACGTGACTTACTGTACCTGAACTGTTCTCCATGGGCCAGCAAAAATCCTAAGGAATTTTCAGGTGAACAGTTTGGTGACCTGACATGTTTGTCCATGCTCCATTTAAGAGGAATTCCCAGGTTTTCTAAAAGCAAAACAAAACACCATCCCACAAGCTGGCATCTTTCCCCAAATTTTAACTCACACGGTTATGAATCAAAATTTGACAATGCATTTCAGGTGTGGGACAAATTCCTGCATAAGGTTGATGAAGGAAAAGCTGGTTGCCATACCTATGTGGTTCTAGCTGCAGGACTATCTCTGAGGGACGTCTCTGCCACAACACAGACTTACTGTGATCATCCTGGTGTATGGCTGGACTCTCACTTGTGGGAGAAGAGGAAAAAAAGAGCTGAAAAGACCCCTGCCACCACACCAGAAGGAAAGGGGAGGTCCTCTTTAATTTCCTCATTAGGAAGATGTGAGGATTCTGTGGGAAGAAAATAGTCTTTGAGAGTGAGGGCCCCTAGTTATGTTATACAGGAGCACAGGTACTGGGAAGACCTTAATATATGGCAAGGGCAGACAAGAAAGACAACTAGAAATATTAGTCCAGAAGAAAGAGATAAAAGACTTAGGTGGGATTCATTTTACCTAACTTTAGCTATCTGAGTCTATGCAAAGCATACCTAGCTTTCAAAGTTAGATAAGGTAAATCCTGCCCTACAGCTTGCCCAAGTGAAATAAGGTAGCAGTGAAAGGGATCTGAAGAAAAAAGACTTGTGTTCAGGTTGACAGATGAGAAAAATTACCTTGAATTGCTCCTTTTCCCCTTTTAGCTGTGGTTTGAGCAAGAAGAATACTGTTTTCAAAGAAAGCTCCTTGACTCACACAGATAAGTGACAATTCACAGGTGTCTGTTCTCTGCCCCAAAGACAATGCACGGTGCAAATGCACTGCTGTGTCCTTTCTGTGAAAGGAACAGGCTCTTCTATGCCCTTGTCCTACAGCATCATCTCAGAGAACTGAAAAGCAGGCAAACTGACAACATCAACAACGTTGCCAAAAATGAACAGCTACATGAAAAATAGCTACAGCCTTAATTTTGGTTTTAGCATTCTGCCTTTACACCACACATCCTCTCTGCAGCACACTCTATAGCGAGACTGAGCACACACATGTCCTGCTCTCACACAGCCTGCTGTTCAATAGGAGCCTAACCACAAGAGTTGTCACTAACAGTTGTGACCTTTTATTGGCTTGTTTCTAATGCACTCGATGATGGGATGAACCCACCATGTACCGCCTTTGCTTTGGCTGTGTGATCCAACAGGTCCTCAGCATCATGTGCTTCCCAGAAACGAGTCCTGGGAAAAGACCCCCAGTGTAGTCTGTGAGGAGAGACATCATTTCTGAAGAGCATTACCAATTCTGGCACTTCTTTTCAAATAGCTGAGGGTTGCAGCTAAAACAGGCTAAGAAGTCACCAACCTACATTTTATTTTTATTCTATCCACAAGCATCTCTTGCCCTTTCCATCACCAAGGATAGCAGGTATTTACTGCATCTGTCCAAGGTGTGGTGGGGAAGAGGGGACAGCAAAAGAAAAAATTACTTCAACTAAAGTGGATGATTTTGGCAACAAAGGATTGGGCAATAGCTACATTTGAAATTTCCTTGCAGATTCTAGCAAGGACTATGGGGCAGACAAATGGAGTTAAGCTGGGAGCAGCAACCTCCTATCACATCTCAGACAGAGAGGACAAGTCTGGTAATCCTCAGTGATACTGGAAATTATTTAACAAAGCAATTCATCTTTCTGTTGGGACTGTAGTGAGAAAATGTCATGTGTCAGTGACGCCATGAAGCTTAAACAACTCTTTCAAAGAGAATTAAAAAATTATTTTTTCTTTAGGTGCCAATGTTCATTCTTATGATTTCAAGCTTGGAGATGGAAGGGGATGGGAAGGAAACACCTCTAAGCTGTGGGGTTGAGGGTACGTTATTCTATTAATTTTACAAGTCAAAGCTCTGGCACAAATGATATTCAGGAAACAAAATGTAGTTCCACAGGGAAACATGCAGCTATACTACTACTTCTGTCAAAAAATAATTCAAGTCACAGCTATTCATTGAGAAGATGAATTCTCAGAAGCTGTAATGCTGAGAGAGACCTAAAATAGCAGGAGAGCAGACAGTAAATTAGACAGGCCCATAATTTGAGATCATGGGAGGGGAAAAAAAACAGAAACAAGAAAACAGTGGGATAGTAGAGTTCATAAACAGAAACTGTAACAAAAGCCTCTATTACTGGTAGTGTAGTGGAAACCCTTTGGAATGCTGCATTCAGTCCTGACTATCTTCTCATCAAAAAGACATCAGTAAACATAAGTGACTTACTATTTTAAAAAAGCAGAAGTGATGAGGACTGATTTAGAGACCCTGTCATGTGAGTTAAAGAACTAAATACAGCTGTGCACGGTGTGTAGGACACAACGCTACAAAAAAATAGACACAGTTGTGGGAGAACAACTATTTTGGTTTACAGAAGTGAGAGCATTATTATTGTGAGGAGGGAGAAACTAGGATGAAACAAGGCAAAAAGATTAGGATGAGTACTGTCACAATGGCTTGGCTGTAAGATCCATTGCCTGGTGGAGCAGTTGCTGTGGGAGACTTCTTGTGGTATTTTAAATAAGCACAACACAATGTGTTTATGCCTTGGCCTACCAAGCACAGTGGGCTAGTTGATGTTTTACAGAGGAATTTTCCATCTTTAATTTCTGTGTTTCTGAAGCTTCCTCCTCTGTAGAGCACTGTTTGTCACGCCAGTGGCAAACCTCGAAAAGACAAACAAAATAGCCCATGGGCAGAGATATAAATGGAGAAAATCACTGAAATATGTTTGTGTTTGATGCTTTACAGCCAAACCACAAATCAGAGCCAGGCAAAAGCAGTGACAACCAGTATTCCTTACACTGACCCCTGCTAGAAACCATAATATAAATTTCCAAAGGTCATAAGCAAGCATAACAAACCATTCTTTCCATCCTCCTGCTTTAAGTCTTCCCATCCCACTCCTGAATTCATTTGTCTCTCCAGCATCTCCGTCTGCTCCATCTCCCTCTTGCCTTTTATCCCCGAGGTCAGTAAACTGAATCTTTAAATTCATTACTTGGAAACTGATACATCCACCTAAACCCTCTCCAATCTGGTTTCTATACCTTCCCCCATCAGAGTGGTGCGTCACATTTTCTAACTGCCATGTTTCAGTGAATCCTCAGAGCAGTTCCCATCTTCTCTGACATGTCAGCAATCTTTGGAACACACAGCAGTCCTTTTGCCTTTCATTTTCCTTCTTACAGTTCCCTTTTCCTCCTTAACTGCTTCATCAGTGTATCATCCTTTGGCTTCCTCTGGGAGGGCTTTTTTCTTTTGGCCACTTCTATTCTTCCTCATCTTGACTTCAGGTAATTTCACACACACAGACCAATTAAATTACCGGTGCATGGTTGCCTTCTCTACTTCAGCCCTTTCTGTTCCTTTTTGAGCTTACTATACTAACTATAAATACACACACACACATAGTTATTTGGGCATTGTTTTTAAGTCAGACTATTCTTTCTCTAGATTCTCATTTTCAGGCAATGTCTAAATTTTCCAGATATTTTCTGGGTGTCTTCTTTCAAATAATGTCCTTTCTTACCCACAGAGCAACATATCTTAGCCTGACTTTAGTCACTTCATGCCAAGATTACGGTCATATCTTTTCCTCCAGCTTTCAAAAATATAATCTTCACTCATATTTATGCAGAACAGTGCTACAAATGTCATTGCACTCATCTCTCATGTTGAAACCAATAGCTTTTACTTTCCTTCCCTCTCTTGGCCTGTCCTTCTCTATTTATCACCACAGTTCCTCTCCTATCTTCATGTTACTGCAGTTTCTTATATCTTAGTTTCACCAAAGTCAGCTGTGATTGCCACTGAAAAAAGCCATCTCACACTGGCTTTGGCTGTTAGCTCTGCCCAGCACTGCCCCTCCCTGGTGCCATCAATATCTCTGTGACTGCACAGCAAATTGGACCAGGAAGATGAGCTGGGTTATAAAGATGACACTGCCTTTAGTGCTCTCAGGGAGCTTGACCTGACTTTGTGCTGTTGGAGAGGCCTGGAAGTAGAGCTGCAAGCTTCTCTGCCATGTGTGCTGCCTTGCTGTGAGCCAGCTCTGAGGCCATTTAGGATCTGTAGGCTGTGCCAGTAAAAAGCTCACCACAGGGGGTAATTTGGGTAATTTTGGCAAGCTGGCCAACGGCTCAGTTACCAGCTGCAGAGAGGTTTGATATTTCATATATCAGCTGTCTGCTGGCACCAGCTTTGGGTTATATTGTCTTTGAAAGCTGACATTGTTCTTAAGGTGAAATGAGTGAACACTGGTGAAGGGTTGCCAACTCACACTGCTCTGATTACAGGAGGTTTCTAAGGTGTCTTCCTTTACTCATCCTTGGCTTGGTGTGATTCATCTCTTGGTTTTCAGTCTGCCTTTTTTTCACTTTCTACACCTCATTTGCAGGTCATGCTATGGTCTGCAGGACAGAAGCACTCCAACACAGTGAAAGTCGCTACCGGGGGTAGACTTTTCTTAGTGAGAAAAAATCAGGCTTTCCTCCTTAAAACCCCAAAATGCATTTGGCACCGTCACTTTGATGTAGCTCTCAGAGCCTGCTGAAAACAAATCTGTGTGCACATAGCAGAAGGACATGTTCACCTCCTGAGCTGACTGGCACAAGAATCAGTTTATTCAGGGGCCATGAGGAAATCATGTGCTGTACCAAAAGGGATCAGAGTAGCTCTGCCTGTATTTATATTTATATTGTATTTATATAGAGAGAATGTGGGAGAGACTTGAACCCTCAGCCATCCCACAGCTGGTGGACAAAGGCAGACATGCCTTTTCCTCTAGGAGCAAGATTCTTACTTCGTGTTTTGTGGCTTATGTTGCTGATTTGGCACAGCTGCCAACAACTTTTCCTCACCTCCCTGAGGTGACCCTGCCTTCCTTGATAAATGGAGGAATGATAGAATGCAGGCAGGTGCCACAGACAGAATGTACATGTTTACAGCTTGGTGCTTATTTACTCATCTGCTCTTGACTTCCACTGTAATTGCCAGGTCATCTTTTCCAGCCTTAGCAGTGCTGACCACACTGGAAGATGCCTTTACTGGCTAAAGGATCTTATTTTTTCTGCCCAGGAATGGGGCTGTGCTGTGGGGAGGATGGCTGGAGGCTGTGTGAGGGGAGAAGAAAACCCTTGGCCATTCTGAGTTTATCTGCACAGAGAAAGAGCCTGGCAGAATGAGTGAGTCACAACTCAGTAACTACGTGCCTCTTTCTTGACCAAACTCTTGTCTCACAGAGGAGTGTCAGTGACTTCTGGCACAGAAGTGATGGATACAGTGAGGCTACAGTGTAGGATTAAACTAGGGAGGATGAGAATCCTTGGTGGACAAGTAGAGGCATTTGAAATGTCGACTGTATTTCAATATACAGAGCACGATGCAAATACCTATAGTATGCATGGCTTGTGGGAGGTATGTGGATGGTAAAGTGCAGGACAGCTTCATAGAATTCCTCCACATTATCAGATGCTTCTGATCCCAAATTATCCACTGTTATCACACAGGGCCTTTGTACCAGACCACACCACAAAGCAGGAGGAAGGATACAAGATGCTAAAAGTGCTGCAGAAAGGAAGATGCAGACTGTGTATCGACCTTCTGCATAGGATGAGTCTTTGCAAGCCAGAAGGGTCTGTGCACCTGTGGAATTCAGCTTGTGATTGCCAGAATAAGTGCACTTAACTCCAGAATCCCATATGCACGTGTTCGTATGGCTTATGAGCAACACTTTATGGTGGCCACATGGCTGTGTGTACAGACACACTTCTCCAGTGAGCTAACACAGGTTTTTGAACACCAGCTGCGGAATCTGTGTCTAAGGCTCTGCATTTTTGTGGAGGGCAGTCATATCCCAACTGTGCCACTATGAAGCTGGGTAAATCAGTTTGACACATTGCCAGTTTTTTCACATTGCCAGAATTTTTCTCACAGCATTAGGTTTTTGATTTATTTTCAAAAACTCTCCATGGAGACTGCTCTTTATGTGGAATTTACCCTTCTGCCAGGCCAGACTGGAATTTCAGCCATTTAAAGGAAATATGAGATTTTTGTGTATGTGGTGCCAACTCACTAGAACAGACACAGGGACAACACTAGGGCTTTACAACCAATAAAATTCAGCAAATAAACCAGATTGCTTCTCCTCCCTCACTTCCTCTCTCCCTGCCCCCTTCTCTTCCTTCCCCACTATTTTCGCACCTTGCTGAAACATTAAATCAAAATGAGAAAACATTCCAAGGAAAGATTAATTTACTCTGGATTATTATTCACTGGATTTATACACACCATGCCCTGAGCAGGCTGCCTCTCTCCCATCCTTCCCTTGCAACAGGAAGGGCATCTGCTAGGTCATGGCTAAGGAAAGGCACAGTCCTGACCTGTGGAGACAAACAGCTCTGGTGACAGCTCAGTGAAGCAATGCCCGGCTGGCACTGTGTCACCTCCCAGGCCAGGAGCTCTGCCCAGAAAGGTACAAATACAAAGAGTGACAGTGGCAGGCTGTGGTGTTCTCCTGAAGCTGGGGAATGTGCTTCATTCAGCATTAGGTTGCACCCAGCACAGAGGGTTGCTCAGGGAGGGAGAGGTGATGTTCAGGACTAGGCAGGGGAATTTGGAAATGGGCTGCAAAAGCAAGGGCACCTACATGTTGTCTGACAGATCCATTATCACCACCAATTATCAACCCATTTAAAAATTAGTGGTTCTACCACTAAGAGAGGCTTGATGAGTCCAATTATACAATTGTTACAAGCAACTGGAAATAGGAAACGTGTCTGATTGCATAAATCTGGCTCAGGTAGGCTAGCAGGGATCCCAGCCAGCTTGCATTTGGTTACTAGGCAATGTAACATATTGAGGGCCAGAACGGGTCCCTTTAGCTCAGATTTCTGTCTCTGACAGTAGCCAAACATAGATGCCTGGGGTGGACCATAGGAACAGGAAAAGCACATGGAAAGATGACTTCTCTCAGTCATCTCTACCACTATCTTAACCTGTATTAGCTAAACTGAAGTTAGCACAAGGTGCTCCCTGCAGTTCAATCACTTTTCCTCTACAATTGCAGGTACCTTTCAATTTATTTTCACGTCTGTGTTTTCCAAAGTCTGTGAAGGACAGTTGTCTTGCTGGGGAAAACTCCATGGCATATGTTCCTTACAGGGGGCGAAGAGAAAGAACAGTGTTAACTGGAGTTAAGTTGCTGCCAAATACACAGCCACAGCCTGAACTGCAAAGTCAATGAAGTCAATTCAAACTAGCCTTAATCTGATTCCATACTGTCCCCTTCTCCACACACAATGGTCCCAAAATTAGCCAAATAAAAGCTTTCCTCTCTTATTAACACAGAAGTCAAAGCAACAAAATTTCTGTCACCTCCATTAGTCTTGAAAAAGACATTTTGCTGACATATAGGTATTTCTCTCATCTGATGAAAGTTGCAGTATGCAGTAGTGCTCAGGATATGCACAGGATCCACACTGCCTGCACCGACCTTCTTGCACTAGCCTGCCAGCAGGGACAAGAGGGCAGAAAGAGCCAAGGTCAGCAGCTGACCCAGGAAGATTGGGATTCTTGTAGCTGCAATGCCTTATTACCACTACAATGAGCTTCCAGTGTTTACTGTACACACACAGATTGGTATGCAGGGAGATGGGCTGTCTGAGCAAATAAACAGAAAAGGCCAGGGTCCAAGTCAGACTGAACAATAGACTGGGGAGAATGCAAGACTCCTCTTTAGCTGGACTTCCCTCCAGGAAACCCAACTCATACTAAAATCCTCCTGTATCCTGTGCCCTAGTCTGGGGGGGTTGACTCGGTTCCAGCTAATCATGTAAATCGTATTTGCAGAAGGAGGTGAGTGCAGGCTGCTGGATGCTCCCAAGAAAGTATTCTGGAAGAAACCTCCCTGCTCTAAGATGGGGGCAGAGTTGGCCTCAGCATTCTGAGAGAGGTTCCCCTGTGTAAGCACCCCCAAACACGACTGCTTCTTTAGTGAAGTAGCTGACCACGCATCAGACCTCAGAAATATTAAAGCTCCTCTCCTTATCTTGAGAAATGGGAACGGTTGTTCAAACACAGTGATTCTCATGACTCCAGCAGAAGGGGATTTTTAGACTCTGAGCCTCTCACTTCAAGATGACTGGGGTTGGAACTGTATTTGAGGCTTACGGTGGTTTTAAGCTGACTGAGACAAAGAGAGAATTGGGACAGGAAATTTCTAGCTGAGAATTAATAACCAAGCCCAAACTTGGGTTGTAAGAAAACTATTTCTCAGCCTTTTGAAATTAACAAGCCAAATAGTGTTTCAGGGGCCAAAAAAAAGGAAAATGAAAGTGGGAGTCTCTGGAGCATTCCACATACTACTAGTGTTTGTCAATTTACTCAATAAATAAAGCACCTGCCATCTAATTAATGAAATGTTGTGATTTTATAAAAATTAAATTACACATTAGAATCACAGCCATTTTGACTGGGGTTTTGAGTAGAATACTGATACTGCTCTCTTCCAACAGTCAGAAA
Organism: Nicator chloris; assembly: GCA_013400495.1. Taxonomy (NCBI): domain Eukaryota; kingdom Metazoa; phylum Chordata; class Aves; order Passeriformes; family Pycnonotidae; genus Nicator; species Nicator chloris. Next base: position 123,530 of record WAAE01000572.1, read on the forward strand.
TCAGCAAGTATTCCATTGTCTGGACTCTTACATTTTATGGATCAACAGTGGTTCGTACTTTACAGAGATCAAATTGATTGATACTGGTTTGGAGTTTGCAATAGTGGTCTTGAAAACCAAGGTAGCTAGGATTTCTGTGTGTTTTTGTGTTTTCTGTCAGTTCTTTTAATATGCTGCATATTCACATATGAAGCTGGTCAGGTCACTGTCTTTCTCAAAAACAATGTAAAGTGATTTTTTTTTTTTTGGAAATAAGTGAGATATTTTCACCTCTTTTAGCAGGATTTGGAAGTAGACTATTCCTATTTTTACATTTCCCGTTCCAGGAAGGAAATAGGGGTTTAAAATTTTTGTTACTACAGACTTTTCTTTCCTAGTTGAATCAAATCTGAATCAGTGGTGATACTGAAAAAGTTATGCTTCCTGTTTTCTTCTGCTTAAAAAAATCTAGTAAGAACTGTAGAAAATGCAGCTGTAACTAATTAACATCCAACTTTCTCCAAACACTGTTTAACATTTACTTATCAATTGAAGACCTTATATTAAACGGTATTTCAAATGCCTTTCCTTTTAGAAATGCAGAGAGGAAAATTCTCGAGGGTGCTGTGAGTACTCTTTATGTTCTGCCATAGAAAACATGTTTTCTCTAGGACTTCTGCCTCAGTTTATGGAATGAGAGCATTTCCAGACTGTTTCCCAATGAAATGTAGCTGGGAGGATCCTGACTACTTAAAAATCACATTGACTCTTACAATAAAAGCAGAAACAAATGCCAGTCCAAATCCAATTTAGGTTGCAATATGCTGGTTTTTACCTAGGACATGGGATTCTTTATACAATTTCCCCTTTTACCCCCCATCTTCCTACATTTACATTGTAATTTTGTGTGCTGATTCAGCTGGAACATTCCACTCTTGGAGTCAATTTGCAGTAACAATTGAAATATTTACCACTTGTGTAAGTTGTGAAATATTTTAGAATATTATAGAATAAACTGGCAATTTTCCTCACCATTACCAGCACATTTACAGAAATGACAAATCACTTGCATAATGTTTATGCAAGCACTAATCCACTAACTCACTAATGATTGTAGTCTATGGAGGAGTAAGAATTTCACATGGTCAATTTCATTTATGGGGAAAAGGAAATTAAAAATTAGGAGCCTAATTTTCAGTAGTTTCTCTCAACCCCTCTTAAAAATCAGATCAAGCTACATCTGCATGGTAAGGTCAAGCAAACCAAGAATCTGTAGAATAGATGCTCTCCACAAACAGTTGCTGCTGAGGATCTGACATGCACACTATGCGTGTTCCAGGTTTTTTTTTTCCAGTTCATTCTACCTTCATTTGGATCCCCTGGAGTGAATGCCTAATGAGGTCTGAGGATGTTGGGTGTACTTCTGGAGAACATTTTTCAGTTTATACAGTCCCAGCAGAACCTAACCCCTGCACTCAAAATCAGCCCCTGGTGCAAAATGAAACACAGGCAATAGAAATGTTTGGGAGATTTGCACCAAAAATACAGTCCTGATCCAACCTAGAACACCAGTGGAGCCACATCTCAAGCACTGCTGGCAGGACTGCTGCAATGGCTGTGCTCTGAGCCACACTTTTGTCACTTCACTGCACATACAGTCACAATGCAGAGAAAAGGCACAACAGGCTGACACAGGGTTCTGCTGTTTCCAGACTGGTATATGAGGTCCTACTTTTAGGCACACTTCCTGAGGTGTGAAGCATCTATACTTCTCTAAACTCTGACAGTTTGTGTCTGAAGGTATGAGAATTCATTCTGCTTCATTTCAAAACATGCTGATTCAGAACAGTTGGTGACCCAGAGCTGCCACACTACCAAAACCCTGTGTTTGTGTTGATTTAAACATTGTTTTTACTGCTGGAAGAAATCTTCCTTGAAAGTAGTGCTTCAGCTCCATGGTATTTGTGTCACTGAATAATGAAGTTGCATAACGTGACATCAGAGTACGCTGGCAGGATGCTGCACCAGGAGGATTGTAGCACTGGCACAAAGAGTTACAGGCCAGAGTGGAGAAACCTTTCAGGGCTGGTTTACACCACTGGATTTACTTTTTATGTATTATATGCCCTTTATAATCACAGGTTTGTGTTTTATTTGGACACACTGACATTTTATCATTCCAGTGCCAATATCCAGCCTGCCTGCTGGATGCACAGATTCTCTTCCTGAGCTGACACAAATCCTCAGCAAACATATTGTTGTCACAGGAACACTAGACATGTGTAAAACCATGCCTGCAGCTGTCTCCTCTGAGCTCTGGTTCCCCAGGCAGTGGCTCTTCTGCTGATACAGCCTGTCAGAGTGGGCATCCACAGCCTGGGTAAAAACAACCAAGTACCCCAGTGACAAGGGCAACATCAGTAGCTATTAGCCAGGGAATTACTTCCTAGGGTTAGAGTCGTGATCACCGGGTTTACCCTTCAACTAAGGCAATTTTATAGCCACGTGAAAAGATGTTTCCAACAGAAAATATACCGGGGAGCCTGGTTTAAACAACAGCTATCAAAACAAAACAAATTCTAGGTTTGGCTACGTCATTTTTTAAAGCTGTGGCACCTTCAGTAGCCCTTTGATTCAGCCTCTGGTACGATGAGGCGCTGTGCATCACACATCAGTTGATGCTGATCTGTGGCACTGTACAATGCTGTCATTGTGGGGACAAGGAATGATGTTGGATTGTTTGCAGGATGTATCAGTCAGGAGGAAACAGAACAACAAGCACACCAATGCTTAGGTACTCTTTTCAGCATAGCAAAAGACTCAGCTAACTCATCAAACTACATACCCTGGGATGGCAAGATTAAATACAGTGTGTCCTAAGAGGCTGGAGCGTTTGTAAGCTCCAACTTGCAGTTTACTGAGAGGAACAAAACAAAACACCACAGCCGAAAATGTTCTGAATTAAGAAAAAACCACTTGTTAAATTAGTAACAGCCAACAGCACATGCATTACATAAACACCAGAACTTTCTGCTTTCAGAAGTAAGCAACCAATACCCAGTTCCCATCTTTGACAAACCACACCTGCCAAAGCTCACACGCTGAGCGTGAGAGTCACACCAGTGACAGCTCCCTCCTGCCACACCACAGCTTGGTTTGCACCTCGTGTGCTCACAGGGCCACAGCTGCTGCTCTGCATCCCTTGGAGACACAGCTGCTGGGCACAGCACAGAGTGACTGCATGACCTGCAGAACTGCATTTTTTTGTTTGTTTTCACCTCCAAACAGCACCTCTCTCATCCTACCCCCTCTGTGAGTTACGATGAATGCACACAAAATGGTTAAAGGTATTTTTTCTAGAGAAAGTATTCATTTCTGTTACACATGCTGCATTTACTATAAAATAGATGATAGGCATTGGGGATGAAGCCTGTTTTGGTGTATTTCACATAATCTGCTTGAAGAGCTTCCCTTAAAAGAAAGTAATGAGTTATTTTGCATATCATCCTTATCCTATTGGTAAGAGCCCAGCAGACAGCTAGTTGGATTCAATTCACTTGTGGCATAATGTTTCACATAAACATAGTCTGAAGTCTCAATGTAATTAGACAATTTCTGCTGTTCTGACGTCGCCTCACACACCCTTGTTACTAACACTGGATATTTTGTGAAACTCCAGAGAAGACAATATAAGCTGCCAAGTGGAAACTTCTTTGGGAGGCTGGCTCGTGTCCTGAAATTATAGATGCACAAACACAGCTGCATTTGTGCTATTTCTAAAATGCCAGAGGCAAAGCTGTTAATATACATCCATACAGATATGAAACACCCCTCTGGGGATTTACTACTTACACGCGTGGAAGTGAACAGCGGCAGCAGCAGATAAATAATGAAAAAGTCAATTACATTATAAAGAGCCTTTTAATTTTAATAGTCCATAGTGATGTTAATAATACAGAGAAGGACATTTTCAAAGCATTTATCTTGACATTTACCCTTATGATGGTTTGGTAATTTAAGTATGTGGTTGGGGAGAGGTAGAGCTAAAGCTCTACCTCCCTAGAGAAAGAGAAATCATTTATATTCCAGTTTGTTTGTTTTTACAATTCTGCTCTTCTGTTTTGAGGCATTAATGGAGGTTTTTCTGAGTGTTTGTGTTATATCTCCTCTTTTTTGAGAATTAAGCTATATAAGATAGAGAAAGAAACTGCTTTTTGTTGAAAACTGCTATTGAAACGGTTTTCTGTTGCAATTATATGTGTGATCAAGGCATTGTTGAAATAAACTGTAGCTTTATGATCCTATTGCTATTTCTTAGCACCTAAATCTGGAGTTCTTTGAGCTAGCCAGCATATTAACACAGAATGAAAAGACAATCATAGCTAGTAAGGCAGAAATAAGCCCTCCAGAAGTGTCATTTCAAACCAATAAAAGGCAGCAATTGCAACAAAAGGAGCCTGAATGACTCCAGTTTTCCCTTGATAATGGGATATGAATCCTTTTGCCTTACTGAGATCTAACTTAAACTAGTGGTGACTGTTTTCTGTCTGTGAGCTATTCTCATATGAAATGAACTGATGGGGTTCTTGTAGCAGTTTTGGGTCACAGCCAGGACCTTACGGCTCTCCTTTCCTCCCTCTCTGCAGGCAGCCTGAGCTGCAGGAGCAGAGACAATGCAGTTTATTAAAGTCCCCAGGTGCCCGTGACTGCCTTGATCTGCCACTGGCCGTTTCACACACCTGCCCTGCCCACAAATGTAAACTGAGCACATGCACAGCCGGGTGAAGTGGTTCAAGGCTGGTGGTTCTCCTGGTGCAGAATGAGCCGGTGTGTGAGTGGCTTCCTGCTGGGAGGCCCCTGGCACCCAGTGGTTAAAGGCAGGCAGTGCAGAGGACAGTGCTCAAGTGGGATTTAGGCTGTGGAAGTGTGGAAGGGAAGCAAGAAAACGTAGCAGACTGAGAACAGTTAGGCGGAGTTTATAGGTTTTGTCACAGCAACACTGCAGACTGCAATGGGGCATAGTGAGACTTTGTAACGAGTACAGAACCGTAAACTGATGAAAAGTGCCTGCAGCTGCTTTGTTGATGGTTGGCACCACTGCAGATGTTTCACTCTAAAGGCTAAACTGCCAGAAGTCACCGAGATGGCCCGAGGCCCCACAGATGTGCAGAAACTGCTCTCCTGCCAGCAATGGTTCCCAGTAACAGATCTCATCAACTACGTGCTCCTGAAGGTAACCTCCTCTGCTGGAAGAAAGAAGCCGTGCAACTGCAACAGGCACATCTGAGGCTTGCTGTTTTACGTACCTTACCTCACAGGAGACATTTCTGGCAGCTGTTGTCCACATGTTTAGCAATGAGCTCCAGCATGTTTGAGCTTTCCCTTGCTGCCTTCCCCTCCGTATTTGCACAGTTGCTTGCACAGAGTGGTGGTTGCCTCCAGCAGCCAAAAGGGAGAGCTGGGAGCCCATGCTGGTGCTGGCCTCTGCCTCCTTGTTCAGCTTTAGCACGGCCACATCATGCCAAGGGACACAGACATTCAACAGGAGAGTGGGGAGGAAAGGCTTGTTTACTTTTTTGCTTTTATAAGAGCTATTAAATGTCTTGCTTTTGTCTGTGCTGGCTTGCTCCTCCTGTCTTGTCAGAACTGACTGTTATGCCGTTGGGGCTGCAAATACCTCATGGAAAATGTTTTGTTGCATGCTTTAATTTGCTTTATAAAACTAGATGCAGTTTCATTGATTGTTACACAGCATTTTCTCCCAAGAATTTTGTGAGCATCAATGAATGGTTGTTAAATCTGAATGAGACCTTTAATGAAGACAATGGTAAAAGCTTGGTATGATGCTTAGGCCAAATGCTCTTGGCTGGAAAACACTCAAAAAGATTCTTTCTGTCTCAATGATGCTTTGCAGTTTGAATACATTCAAATCTCATGAACAGTCTGAGCTGCCTATCAAATTTTATAGGGATTGTCTTGCAACAGAGGGCAAAGAAAATTATCTTAGATGAGCTGTTAATGTGCAATGCCTTCTTTACAAGTGTTAGGCTGCTCACTTTTCAGTTTTAATACAGATTTATAGCAGTGTGAGGCTGCTCACTTTCCAGCTGTAATGCAGGCAACTGTCCACAGACTTACAGAGCACACAGAGTATCTGTTGGCACGAGCCTTATGGATCACATCTGTCAGCAGTGGTCTTACCCTCTAATTTGCAGTCCCATTTGAAGAGTCTCAAGTATCAGCAATCCAAACTGAAAAGGCAGTTCAGCTGCTTCAGAGAGGCCAGGGAGGAAGGAATACTGTCATCTGAAAGGTGATTGAAAACTGACACAGAAGAGTACAAATACGAGTGGTAACCACATGGTTTGGCTCCATTTCTTAAAAAACCCAAACAATAGAAGCCTGTCACCATGACAGGTCCTTAGTGAGTAGAGATGGGGCCAAATAGGAAAGGTGTTGATCCTACATTACATGCACTTTTTGGGCCACTGAAGAGACAACAGACTGGCAATGAACAGGGTGCACAGCCATGCAGCTCCAGGCCAGCACTGCTGATCATGCCCATAGTGTATCCCAGCTGCTTCTACCCTATTCCCATTATCACAGAATTAATGGGTGTCACCAACAGAAATAAATGCATGAAACTGGAAGGTGAAAACAACCTGACTTGCCTAAGTCTGTTAAAGCAAGGATTACCCATCAAGTCCAGTGATCAGTTCAGAAATTTTCCCCCATAACACAGACCAATCAGTTTTTCTGAATTGCAGCAAAAAGTAATATGTGTCAAAGTACTAATTATGGGTGACTGTTTGGAAATGCTGTTCTGTGAAGCTCTGCAGGGCTTAAGCCACAGACTGGCTGGGGCACAGAGCCTTCCTCTCTCACACAGTCTACATCCAGGCCCATGAACACACTTGATGTCATCTCCCTACTGCATTCCCTTGGAGCTAAGTCCTGCACTTCTATTTTGGAAAAGGATAGGCAACTTTCTCACTAAAATTGCACACACCCAGCAGGGAGCAGTTACAGAGCAGAGCCTTGCCTTGCAGCTGAAAGCCCTTAAGGAGGAGACCTCTCTTCTACAACACATGCTCCAGTGAATACAGGCTATGCTGTGGGGAAAAAACTAATATTTCTTCCCATCAAATCCTTAATATCCCAAGGATTTCTCTCCCAGGGACCACTGAATGGACAAAGTGAGCTAGAACTGTTTGGTTCTCTCTCTGGAGTGTAAAAGATTACAGTTCTCCAGGTAAGAATTGTAGGAAAGCTAAATTTATTATTTCCTTTTCTTTACTTCTCAAGGGAAAAACAAACAAACAAACAAAAAACAAACAAAAAAACAAAAACAAAAAACCCAACAAAACAAAAACAACAAAACAACACCTGCACTACTTTAAGGAGAACCATTTGCAGATACCCTAGGCTAGCTCAGCTAAGAAAGAATCACACCAGTCAGTACTCCAGCTGCATCACCCAGGCCTGGGTGCAGTCAACTTTGCCAGCCCAGAGGCAGAGTTTAATTTTCAGACTCAATGACTGGACAATTTGGTTCCTGAGATCCAACCCAATTCCTGCACACAGCGCTGTGACTCATCTGCAGGCTCAGAACTCACAGCTGAGTCCCCTTGGGTGATACAGACATGAAATCATGGTAAAAAAAGGGCTGTGAGAAAACATATCTGGAGGTCATCCAATCCATCTCACTCCTCTAAGTGGGTTTCTTTTTTCAAACTCAGGGAGCAGTGCCTCTGGCACAGCAGATAATTGAACTGGTGTTTCTCACACCTTCCTGATAATCACACTGATCACAGGGCCAGCCTTCCTTACAGGATGCAGTCTCACAGTTCATCTCCGATAATTCATTTTAGAGACCTGGACCTTGAAGACAGAGGAAGGAAGGGGGCAAAGAAGAAGGGAAGGAAGGAAGGAGGAGAGGAAGGAAGGGAGGGAAGAAGAAGAGAAAGATCAAACCAAATATAGCATTTTACTAAGCATTTCTGTTGGCTTCAGCTGTTTCAAATTTGATATTAAACAAACAGCATTTCAATTTTGATATTAAATCAAACCTGTCATTATTTCTTCATTATTATAAGGCTTCCAGAATGAAGAAATGGCAGCAATAGGAGGTGGACTGGAGAACAAATTCAGTAGGATGCCAGCTGTGCTTACTGGTAGGCAGCATCTTTGTTCTGAGTATGTGACTCACAGGTAAATGTTCTCTTGCCACACGCTCCTGTGAGAGCTGGCAGTGACAGTTATCTGCTGTCCCCACCCTACAGCCTCCCATCCTTTGCATCTCTCCACCTACCTGTCTGACAAAGTTCCTCTGTACAATTAAGTCCTTAACCACCCCCTTAGGTGTGGTGGTTTGACCTTGGCTGGATGCCCAGTGCCCACCAAAGCCTCTCTATCAGCCCCTTCCTCAACTGGACAAGGGACAGAAAATGTAACAAAAGGCTCATGAGTTAAGGACAGGGACAGATCACTCACCGCATTACCATAGTGGGTAGAACAGCCTCGACTCAGAGAAATTATTGAATTTATTACCAGTCGAAATCAGAGCAGGATAATGAAAAAACAAATCCTAAAAGCACCTTTCCCCCACCCCTCCCTGCTACCTGGATTTAACTTTATTCTTGGTTCACTACCTCCTCCGCACCAGTGGCGCAGGGGTACAGGGAATGGGGGTATGGTCAGTTCATCAGATGTTGTTTCTGATGCTGGTTCCCCCCCAAGGGAAAGATTCCTTCCCCTGCTCCAGCACGGTGTCCCTCCCACAGGAGACAGTTCTCCACAAACTTCTCCAATGTGAGTCTTTCCCACAGGCTGCAGTTCTTCATTAATTGCTCCAGCATGTGTCCCTTCCACACGAGGAAGTCCTTACAAACATCCAGCGTGGTCTGCCCCATGGTCACAAGTCCTGACAGCAAACCTGCTCCAGCATGGGCTTCTCTCTCCATGGGTCCCCAGGACTTGCTGGAAGCCTCCTCCAGCATGGGCTGCCCACAGGCTCACAGCCTCCTTCAGGTATGCAGTGTGGGCTCCTCCAGGGGCTGCAGGTGGATCTCTGCATCCCTGTGGTCCTCCAGGGGTTGCAGGGGCCAGAGCTGCCTCATCATGGGCTGCACCAGGGGCTGCAGGAGAATCTCAGCTCCAGCACCTGGAGCACCTCTTTCTCGTCCTTCTCCAGAGAGCCTGGTGCCTGCAGGCCTGTTTCTCTCACACAATCTCACTCCTCTCTTCTCTGGCTGCAATTACTTCTGCGCAACAACTTCTGTTTTTTGCTTCTTAGGCCTGCTATCCCAGAGGTGCTCCCACCATCACTGATGGGCTTGGCCTTGGCCAGTGGCAGGTCCATCTTGGAGCCAGCTGGTTCAGGCTCTGTTGGAGATGGGGGAAGTTTCTAGCAACTTGTCAAAGCAGCCATGCCTGTAGCCCCTCCACCACCAAAACCTTGCCACAGAAACCCAATACACTAGGCATGGATCAAGCTGATTTTACTAAAGGATTGTAAAGTCATTGCTTTAGGCTCTGAAAAAATGTAAGTGTTCCTCTCCCCTCATTAGATATGGCATTTCAAAAGTGTTACTGCTTAGAAAAATTCTGCTTACCTCTCACTGTAGAAAACTTTAGTCTTATTAGTTTGGGAACAAGACAAGCAGGCAGATTATAAAAGGTCAATGATACAAGTATATCCTGTGAACAATCCCCACTTTCTTTAGGCATATTTCCTCAGATTGTAACACAGTGTTGCTTTTTTCACAGCACCTTCATTCTGTTTATCCTTTCACAACCTCCACGCTTACTGCTGATGTTAATAAATGCCCACACTTATTACTGCAGGATGTTATGTGTTATACAGAGTTCCATTACCTTCCTGGCATTCGTGACAAAACTGACCTACCTTGATTCATCTAAAGACTGAAGCAGGGTCAAGAGAAAGTGATTCTGGTTTCTAGCTCTTAAACCTCGACCTCTAACCACTACCCCATGCTTTTTCCCACTGGGGTGCTATTGTTTAACCCACTAACTGCAAACCTTTCATTTTGGAAACCAAAAATTAATGTCTCACCATCCTTCCCTCCACTTTCTGTTCTATCTTACTGTGTAGTATGGAATCTGTTTCCTGCAAGAGTAAACCCTGTTCCCTGCCAGGGTTGTGAAGCCCACTGGAAGAAGCGTTTTTATGTTTGCATTGTTCACTATCCTGCTTTCATTTTCATTGTGCAATATCCTGCTTACAAACCAACAGAGATGGAAATGAGGATGGGGATGTGGCAGAGGTAGTGATGGGGAAAGATCATCGATTAGTGATGCTCTGGAGCCACACAAGGCAAAGAGAAGACCTCTCTCAGAAAAATGACTTATTTAAACATCCTAAAAAGTGAGACACCGCTTGCGAAGGTAACGGTCCGTATCGCTGCGGTAGTGCCATGACAAATCCTTCACCTCTCGTTCCCGCTGGCTGAAAGCAGCGTGTTTACAGCAAAATTCCACGGCACAGCTTTGTACTGAGGGTAGAAAACGTCCTGAGTGGAGCGGCAGGGGCAGGGGCAGTGGCACACACCGAGGGCTTCTCTGTCCGTATCCGTGTCCCTGTCCGTATCCCTGTCCGTGCGCCTGTCCGTGTCCGTGTGCCTGACCCTGTCCGTATCCCTGTCCGTGCGCCTGTCCGTGTCCGTGCGCCTGTCCGTGTCCGTGTGTCTGTCCCTGTCCGTGTCCCAGTCCCCGACCCCGCCCCGGTGCCGGGCGCGTGATGGCGGCGGGCGGAGCGCGGCCGCGCTGACGGCGCCAAGATGGCGGCGCTGCGGGCCGGGGACTTCGCGGCGCTGCAGATCCTGCTGAAGGTGAGCGGGGCCGGGCCGGGGGGAGACGGGGCCGCCGCTGCCGGGCCGCGGCTGAGCGCCCCCGCTTTGCTCCCCGCCAGGCGCCGTCGAAGGACGCCGTGCGGCAGCTGTGCCAGGAGTGCTTCTCCAGCCCGCCCGCCGCGCTCGGGCCGCTGGCGCAGCGCGCCTGCCCCGGGCTCGCCGTCAGCGCCCAGGAAGCCGAGCAGGTAGGGCCGGGCGGGGCAGCCGCGGGCCCCGGCGGTGGGGACGGAGCGGGACCGGGCGGGTGGCAGCACGGGGGGCGGCCCAGGCCCCAGGAAGGTGCGGGGCCCCGCGGCCGCTGCTGAAACGGGACGTGCGCGCTAACAGCGACCCTCGCCCGCAGCCGAAGGGAACGGGCTGAGGCTGCGAAGCGGTGGGCGCTGAGGAGCTCAGCCCCATCCTCTGAGGCTGTGGGGCCGTACTTGGATGCCCAAGGCTCTGGTGGTGTGGGTCTCGCAGCATAAGCTTTGTCTCCTGGCCCGTCCTGTGCTGTATGTAATGCTTTTCACCCCAGCCCCTTCCCTTGCCTCCTGACAGCTGGTGTCTGCTTTGCACAACCTCACCAGGCACGTGGTGTACCGTGGCTTGACCAGGGCAGAAGACATCCTCTGTCTCTTCCCAGAAAACTTCCACCAAAATCTGAAAAACCTCTTGACTAAGATAATCTTGGAGAATATGTAAGTGCTATCCACTTGCCATTGGCTTTCAGCTGGAGAGTTAAAGCCTGTGTATGTGGTTTGATAAGTAGATAACTGGCAACATGCAGAGTCTTGTTTCTGTAAATTTTGTGTGCCTTGGGTATAATTACACAGGCTGGGTTGAGCAGAGTTGAACAGAATATGTCATCTGAGTGGCATGGCCAACAAAACATGGCCATGGGCACCCAGAGTTTTCCCATGACTTTTGAAACAGACGTGGGCCACATTCCCAATACGCAAAGCCCTTTTTATCTTAACAGCCGTGTGGTGAAAAAATGCGACTGATGATGATGAAACTTAGAGGGCTGGATTTCAGCACTAGAAAATCTAGGTAGTATTTAGATATCCATCCACTTGTCACGGTGGCTGAGGTGCAGAGGCACTGTATGTGATAGAGCATACATGAGGTGGTGGCAGAGGGGGGCAGTTCTGCTTGTACATCTCAACGCTTGGAGCCCACTGCTTTGATAAAACCAGGGAGAAAGGTACGTGCTTTAAATGAGATGCCCTCCCAGAAGAACCCATGGCTGGTCACCAGTTTGCCTGTCATTACCCACCAGTCCCAGCCTTTCCATGGCACTCAGTAGCATAGGCAGTCTCTGTCTCCTGCTTATTGCTGGTGACCCTTCAGTCAGGGATAAGCCATGCTAAATGCTTACTTCTTTTTTTTTTTTTTTCCTCAAAGCACTGTTGATACTGTTTTCTCCTCTTTTCCACAGCTCTGCTTGGAGGAGTGAAGCACAAGCCAGTCAGAGTAAGTAGTAGAGTAATCTCAGGAATGACATTGTCTGCTAGGAAATAATGGATTATCTTAGTATTGTATTCATGAAGTATCTGACATGCATTACATAGGGACCAAGGCAGTGGTCCAAGGCACACATTCCAACAGATTGAGCTGTGTTAACATAAAAAAATGAATGGTTTCCTGCCCTTCCTAAGCCTCCAGCAATCAGTCTTTGCAAATTAACATACAAGGCTAAGCAGATGTATTTTGTGTTGTTGCAAATGCTGCCAAGTGCTGGCCCTAACAGTCTGTGAACTGGAATTTGTTCCAAAAGCAGGAGCAAGGCAGCCAGTTGTGCACTGCCCCCTGGAGCTCTGTGCAAGGAAGCAGCAGAAGCAGGGAGAGAAAACCTTTCCCCAGACAGAAAAAAAATTCAGTTAGACAATAAAGCACAGAGACGAAGCAGCTTGAGTGTCTGTAGTCAGTAGGAAGGCTGGCAGTCAACCCCTGGGGAGGACACTAAGCATCTTACAATAGGCAGAATCCAGAAAGCCTGCAATTGCCTACTGAGACAGCTCTTTTCTTAGCAGCCAAGTTAGACCTGTCTTTCTTTACTTGGGTGGGCCCAAGAGGTCTCCAGCTCTGAGCTATTGATGTCAGTATTGCACCTGTTAAATGGTTTCTGCTAGGCTGCATGTAATTAGGATGATATTTGAAATATTTGTAAAGAATGTGAAGATTGCAATTTGCCAGTATGTTTGCTGTACTGCAGGATGCTTTGGTTCCCAGGTTGGGGAACTTGAAATAACACATTTTATACTGCTGGATTTTATGAGCTTTCCTGAGTGCTTTCTTACCAGTTTCAGAGCAGAGCATTTTTTCATCCCCCAGTCTCCCTGCCTCGGCTGGTGGACATGGACTGGAGGGTGGACATCAAGACGTCTTCAGACAGCATTGCAAGAATGGCAGTCCCTACCTGCCTGCTGCAGTTAAAGGTGATGGCAGTGGCTGTGAAGGACAGAAATAATGAAGTCCAACACCTGACTTGCCAGGGCAGACTAGTTCACACAGGCATCTGGTGCTTGTCTCTTGCCTGGTGGGCCATTAGGCTTTCTCAGACATGATAGCTGAAATGCCATGGAGCATGGGAATGTTGTCTCTGATGAAAGCTGTCTTGCACAGAAGCTTTGTATGCATGAGGATGTGAGAAGTCACCATGTTTGTTCCTAGTCACCACTGTTTTCTACAGAAAAAGAAAAGATAGATGATGACACCATCATCCTTTAATTCTAAGCACTGTATCAGGGTGTTTAGGTGACTTCATTAGCTGGGAAATTACTTGAGATTACTAATAACTTCCTTCACTGGCCACATCTATCATAAGTATACCTAACTTGCTGGTTGTGTTCTGCAGAGTTTTGGATCGCCCCAACCAATAAAAAATCATATGAGTGGGATTCAGAGGAGGAATTAAAATCTAATTTCTGTGTGGGGGGTGGGGTTAAGTATCTTATGGGGTATCTGCTGAGTTGCTTTTGATGCAGATGTGGCTTCCTGTCACAAGTATCTTCAAAATATCCCAATACTCATGGCAGTATTCACTTGCATTCTGTCAATGGGAGTGCACCTCACTAGTGAGGCACACAGCTTAGAAAATGTGTCATGGTTCTTCAGAACGGAGCTGGATTCCAAATTCAAGCCATTTTGTTTAATCTATGTATTAAAGACTGACTTTTGTAGTGGCTCTGGAAAAACACATAAATTAATTTTTCATACAACTAACATCTGCATTCCTATTTTAAGATTCAGGAAGATGCTGCCTTATGTGGAAATAATCCTGTTGTTTCTGCACTGACCATGGAACTGAGCAAAGAAACCCTGGACACTATGTTAGAAGGTCTGGGAAGGATTCGGGACCAGCTTTCTGCTGTTGCAAACAAATGAATGCTCAAGGGCGTGGATTCCAGCAGCAAGGAAGGGAAGTATTCTCTACCTACAGCTGTCAGAAGTTGCAGCCTAGCGTAACGTTGTCTATTTCAGCAAAACAAAACTAAAGAGGTTTCTTTCTTGAATTAACGAGGTAGCTTTTGAAAAGCTAACACTCAGATATTCATTTGGTTGGATGCCAAAAAGCAGTTTCCTATTATGTTGTTGAACAAAAGCTCTTCACAGTTTCAGAAGAGAATTTGAGGGCTCAGAGCCTGGCTTAATCACAAGGGTCATAACTGGAGACAGCAAATAGCTGCAGCCAATGGAGCAAGCTCTATCTCTGTCCTGAAATGAGAATCTGAAAGGCCCAAGCTGGGTAATGGGCTGCCTTCCAGCCTGAGAAAAGGAGGGTGCTTCTCTCTGGAATGTGCATGTACTGAGGTGCCTGCTGGATGTAGCACTCTCTCCCTCTCAATGAAGCACAGCCATGCTGCAGATTTTTATTACAGGATAATGCATTGAAATAGGGCAATTATGCTACAACACATTCCCTTCTGATCAGCTTCACAGCACCATTTGCAAAATGACTGTTCTGAACATCTTTAGCAGGAACTAATTTGCTCCTTCTGTTTGAAAAGAAAAAAAGGAGTTCAGGTAATTCATGTTTGGGGTTTATTGGACTCTGGGCTTTGCCTTTGCTGCACAAAAACCAAACTGGGAGAATAAAGAATTGAAGGCTGTTTTCCGTGCTGTAGGAAACCCCTCTGTGGCAATAGTGCCTATACTTCTCCACAGTGTTCTGTTGTTTGTGCAAATCTTCATTTAATTAAAGAATGAACTGCTAATTGACTTTGTGAATCCTTTTCAGTCTGGAAGAGATGTCCTCAGTTACCTCAGCCTTTTTGTGGTGGTGCCAAGTTTCTAGGCTGGTTTAATGGATATAATGTTTGTTGCTGAAGAAGGATCTTTTGTTTCCTATTCAAATTGATTCATGTTTTAAACTTCCTTCTCTTCATTGTAATACAGTTTCAGGGCACCTTTTTCCACGGGCACCATCTCGGTACAATATTAGAGGTGATGACCCTGACCTGGAAGTTTACAAATATATGTGCACTGAGAGTGTGGGGGAGTTAAATGCAGAAAATCAATAAAATTCAGATTCTTCTTTCTGATGAGCTTCTATAGAAGTCTGTATCCAAATGTGTTTATGGCAAAATCCAATCTTTCCTACAACACTGGGCTTTCCTTCAAGCCACAAAACGTTTGTTGTGTTTGGAAACATGAAGTCATTCAAGAACAAACCATAAGAACTTTGTTAATTAATTTTATACATCTCCCCCAAAGTGCAGGCTAGAGTGTAAGTGAAGGCTGTGCCTTTAAAAGATAATCATGAAATGCAGCTCATGCATCAAGATCAACTGTGTGGCAAGTCCCTTGTTAATGTCTTGAGCAAAGATTATAATGCTCAGTATGGTATCAAGGCAAACTGGTACATTTCATGTGTAATAGGAACATCTCAATGGAGGAGATGGATATTTAAGAATCTGTAAGATTCAAGCTGTGAAAGACATCTCTAACAGAGTACTTCAGATCGAGGAACTTTCATTGCCTTTGCAGCCTAGCCTTAAAAAAGTAACAAAAAGCTGATACAGTAGTGTTTTAGAAGGTAAGAATCACTGAAGAGGTAAATAATGCAGGGTGGAGTACAGAGGAGCTGAGGAAGTCAAAGCACAGAGGAAATCCTTGAGGTAAATACTGAAGTTATAGTCAAGATGTAGGGTCAGTGCAATGAAGAACTGATAGTTCTCATGTGAAACAATTATACAACTATAGAATAGTTGTGAAGAAAAGAAAGACTTAAAACTGAAAAAGCTTTTCTGGTGGCAGAGTGGAGCTTTCTGCTGGTAGCTAGAAGTTGCTGGTGGAGTCTCAATGAAAAGGAGTGTGCCCACTGGACCAGAGATATGCCAAACAGCTGGTGACTTCAGGGGGTAGATCTCAAGTCATTCTGCAAGAAGACACTGGTATTTTCTAGCCCAATATTTAGGATGCTGTGAGAGCTTGCCTTCAAATCTTTGCCTAAATTGTTAGGTATTTTATGGTGGACTCTTACCTCCTTAGCCAGAAGAGCTGAGACTGCTCAGATAAAGGTACATAAAACAAGGGAGGCTGAGTAGGACTGTCATTACCCAGACAGCAGGAGAACTTCACATTAAAGTCCTTTTTATGGAGACTGTTACACAGAAAGAGAATAAATTGCCTGCTACTGCAGGCAATCATATGTGATCTTTTTCATAAAATTATTGCTCTCTTAAAATGAGTTAGATTTTCATCTTCCCTCCACATATTGCTGCTATTTGGTAGGGCTAGCCTAAGAGATGATGTATTCATCTCTTCTGTGTTACCAGTTTGTTACTGTGCCAACACTGTCCTCTTTTGCTTACTTCTTTCTTGCCTTTCCAGTTTTCCCTCTTATTTAAGAAGCAGTAAAATCCCTCTCCACTTTGACAACTAAGCCTTGTAAGCTCTTGGCCATTCTTCACTTAACAGTTTGCAACTCCCTTGAATGGGGTCATCACCACAAGTCTTTCTGGAGGATTGTCCAAGGACATTACTAAAGAATGAACTGTCCTACTATGTGAATCACCTAAAGGAACTCCTGCCAGGAAACCACAAGCCTTCACCGTGAAGTGCAGCTTAAAAGCTCCATGCTCATTCCAGTTTTTGAGAAATAGAAAATTTACTTTCTACATGTATGCTTGATAATGGTGCTAATTCAGTTACAATAAGCAAAACAGTGATAAATTTATTTGTAAAACACAGTATGCAACTTAAATTCAAATTGTAATTTCACAATCAGACATTGTGTTGAATCTATGTGAAAGTGTTGAAAAAGCATTAAAAATATTAAAGCCTACTTTGTATTATTCAAAACAATACAAACAATGTATTGCAATCTTTTATAGAAAGAAAATGTGCACTTTAGGGTGTTCAAACTAAAAATTGTGTAGATGTGATTGAAAGCAAGAAAAGCTTAGAAAGAAAATGCCTTTAAGATTCCTAACTTCTACTTCAATTACTGATCTTTAAACACTGGTTTAAAACAGTAGAAGACTTTCTAAGACTCATGATGGTTTACTAAAGGTAAAATAATTCCTCTATATTTAAGTTTTGAGTTTAATACATGAAATTTATGTATTCAAGCTCTTCTGAGACTACCATGTATACAAAGTTTTTCTTTGTTTTTAAATGAGGTCTTACTGTTTCACTTCAAACAAGTTATTTTGTTACTAGTAATCTGGTTTAGAATTGTTTTGACCTAAGTTAAAAATTTTGTTTCTATTTTTTTGCTTTCTGATTTTCACTGGATATAATAAAGTTTCTTTAACAATATAGATGGGACCACCTGTCCAGATCAGGAGTGAAGAAGGCATTTTAGGATCAAGAGACCAGTCTGGGATAGGTCTCTTGTTAAATGAACATCTCTCTTAAAAACCACAGCAGTCCAGCTTAATCTCAGTTTTTGGTACTAGGAACAACACACCTAGGAGTGTAATTTCCTCAGCTGCTTTATAACTATGGTTATTCTGAGTCATAATAACCCCTACAGAAGTAGCAGTTTAATACATTTACCACTCATTTTTATATACCTTTAAAAGATTCATCTCACTAGGCTGTAGAGTGGCAGCACTTGAAGTTGAGGAATCCCACTTCCCCAGACCCATTTTCTAACATTTTGACTCCATAGTCAGAAACTTTAGTCCATGACACAGTATGGACCGTAATTACAGAAACTGTTATGTATTTTTCCCCCATCTGCACAAATGTTGTGCAGGTAGTTGCTGATTTTTTGCTCTGTTTTTAATGTAAGAGATTAATAATACTTGTGACACTTGGGCCTGCCTTATTAACTGACTTCTCCAAGGTATAACTTGGTTAACATTATGTAATTTAGTCTCCAGTATCACTGCACCAACACAGCCCTGTATCATTACAATGGATTGGCTTACCCACCATCAATATGTGCTCATCCTGCCCAGTGTTTCCATCTGCTCCCACGATTCACATTCATCTGGCCCCTACTTGAAGGCAGCTGCTCTACCATCACCAGAGAATTAAGCCTCAGAAACTACAGCAGGGACACATTTATAGCAAGGCTGATGACAATGTGCTAAAGGTCTTGAATTTTTCAGTTACACTGGAAAAGTCATAGGTATCCATTAGAAGCCTCACTGTAAGGATCAGTGGCCAAACAGCCCTTGCCTTTTTAAGCACGTAAGAACCCGACTGTTGCTGCTCCATGCTTTATAAACCTCTTTTCTGGACTTGCTAGTGCCTATGAGTCTTGCCACTGACACTGCTGCTGCTGAAGTACCTATGAAACACATAACAAAAGTACCAACACAGCATACCCACCCTGTGACAATTCACAGGTGTATTTTACTGAGTGTCACAGGAAGAAGAGGGACCACGGCAGGGTCAGAGCTGGCACTGCAAGCTCACAAGCTTCCTAAGCTTTCTGCAACACTGGCCTTTAGGAAAGAAGGAATCACAGAATACCCCAAGCTGGAAGTGACCCACAAGGGTCAGGGAGTCCAACTTCTGACTCTGCACAGGACAGCTCCAACAATCCCACTACGTGCTTGACAGCATTGTCCAAACGCTTCAACTCTGTCAGGCTTGGTGCTGTGATCAGTTCCCTGGGAAGCCTGTTCCAGTGCCCAAACACCCTCCGGGGAAAGACCCTTTTCCGAATAACCAGGCTAAACTTCAACAGAGAACAAGGAAATGAGCCTAGATTTACGGTCTTCCCTGTTCTAATGTCTAAATAAGCCTAAATGTCACTGAGAGAACTTAACATAACTGAACCACTGAGCTGAGTGTTTCCAGCCTTCCAAACTGGTGCTGCCTGGCCCGGCTGGGCTCGGCTCGGCTCGGAACAGCACCTGACCATCTCCCGCCGACAGGATGGGCGGTGTGAATGAAAGGAGAGTGAGAATCAAAGGATGCCACAACAAAAGAAACATTCCTGAAAGCGCAAATTTTTTTCCCCAGGAGATGGCGAGCTCGGCCTCCCATTTCTCTTCCCTCCTCAGTTTCTCGACAGGACACAGCAGTCTGGGCTGTCCTTAGAATCTGGGAGCAAATCAATGACTGCCGGAGTCCAAACAGCACCAAACCAGAAGGGGGATATTATTCACTGCTCAGCAAAAGGTCTCCCAGCTGCTCCCATAGTTGCGGGTTGAGGCAGCTGAGCACATTTTAGGGGAAGCTGGCAGAGATGGAAGTAGCAGACGGTTCTCTGGACTGTGCCAGTCATTTTAAACACCAAGAAGGAGGAACTCTCCCTTCTTTTTGCCAGGTTGGATGCATAGTCCTCCAGGGAGAGCTTAAGCACTTATAAGAGCAAGAACAATGTTGCATGTAGAGGGGTGCAGACACATTTGAATGTTTCCGCACTGGCCTCTCTCAGACAATGCGAGTTTTGCATAGGTTTGTCTTTAAATAGTGGTGAGCAGGACAGTGTAAAAATCACGTCTGAGAAGGAAGTAAGATGGGGGGAGGGAGAGTTCCTTCTTTTCCAAGCATGTTAGAAAACAACTTCAAACAGTGCACGAAGCACAATGGCATCCTGTGCAATGTATATACAAATTCTCTTGTTGCTTTTCCACTCACTTTTGCTGCTGCTGTTAATACAAGGCCTGGGATGAAAGCACTCCCTCCCCTGGCTGACCTTCTGCACCCCCTCCTCTCTGGAGGCATCATCTTGCCAGTCTGGGAGGGGAAGTGCTCATGCACACTAGCAACACTGACACACCACACAGTGCTGTCAAATATGCAAAGTAAACACACAGAACAGAGGCAGTGAAATAGCACCCTGCTTTCATCCTTACTCTCTTGTAGTCACTGTTCTTGTAAAGGCTGCTTTGGAACAATAGTAGGTACGACTTTTTTCCCCCCCTCTAAGGAAGACACAATTTGTCAAGTTGACAGCATCTCTTTATGCTGATGAGATAGTGAGGGTTGAGTGCCAACTTGCAGCAGAAATATAATAGCATCCATCAGAGCTGTTAGCTAGAGTTGGCCAGTGCTTTTGTTTGTAATTTAGAGTGCTATAACTCAGCCTTGCAAATAAGATGCAGGAGGAATTCTACCCTGAAAATCTGGACCTTGCAGTGGGCCCTTTAATTTCTTATTAAAAAAAAAAAAAAAAAAAAATCAGGTTTACTTTGGTATCCTGCACTGTGCTGAAAAGAAGTGATAAATAACCTGGATGAGACGACTGCAGCATACCAAAGCTTTGCACTGACAGGGCTAAGTGGAGATGCTGATTTCTTGAATACTGTATCAGTGACTGTAGGTCCAAGGTGTTCAAACACACTTTCTGTATCAGTAAGTCTTGAGGCAAATGGCATCTTCACTTCCAAACAAATCACGGTACAGGTCAGCAAGGCTCCCCAGGTTATGTCTCTATTCCACACAGTGGCAGGGCTTAACCCACATAAAGCTCACGACAAATTTATGACCAGAATCAGTAAGTCACCCACTGTCTGAAGTATTCTGGTTCCTTAGTGCTTGGTGCCATTTAGGTATTGAGGTCTCATTCTCAAGCCTGTTTCTGCATTTATCTTATTTTTATGCCTACACAGAGACATGACCCTACTTTTGAATGTGGTTTTTTTTTTTTTTCAATCCACTAATGTCAGCCAGTATTATTCCATGCCCTATTAAGCCAGAATGGTAGAAAGTCTAGAAAGTGTGAACTAGATCTCAACAGACAACTGATAGGCTTTTGTGTCTGATGAGAAATACATAATCAGAAGATCAGAGTGAAATCAAAGAGACACAAAGCATGCCTTTAGTGCACTGCACAACTGAAAGTTAAGAGAACTGCATTTAGAAACTACTTTTTTTCCTGTCTGAAAAGAACAGCATGAAAGTGTGCTTGGCCATCTGTGTCACAGGATGTTTTCCTTTTCTTGGGCATAGATGGTAAACTTCAAACATCACTATCACTCCCATCTACCACATAAGCCCTGTAAGCAATCTTATTTACAATTTCTAGCCATTGCTTTCCAGTGACCTCATTTCTCCCTTTGGTGCTGTCTTGGAAGTTCTGGCTAATATTAAAGACACTGAAATAGAGACACTGAACACTCCCTTGTGGGTGTGGTAACATAGTTCTCAATAAAGCAAAGACCCTTTAAACAAAATGAAAGCTGGCCACATTTTCACCTTGTACTTAGGCAAGTAAAAAATAAAACCCCTTTCCTATGCTTTCAAAACAATACAATAAAACATCTAAGCAAGAAATCTAATCAAGGTGAACCTTGTGTGCATTCCACCTTGTGGTTTGCACAGCACCTCTCCAGACTGCACATTCTCTGTGGCAGAGACCTTGTCTTCACAGCCTGGTACAGGAGACTGACTCTGCCACTGGTACTCCATCAGTAACACCAAGGACTCTGTCCCCTGGTGTTAACGCATGCATCACCAGAATACCGTAGTTATTTCAGGATCAGATTTCCAGTTGCCTGACACAGCATTGGTCTTATCTTTTCCAAGACAAATAAGGCTGATCTATGCAGTTTTAATGGGTGGATTGTGTCACCACTGGCAGCTCACAGAGAAATGATCCAATTTTCAGAGGTGTGGAATACTTTGGAACTTCAGACACTTCTGATATACTTCTGATAACCCTCCCTCCGAGCCCATCTAATCTGTAGTGTCAGAAGGGATCTCAGTAGAATTTCCCCCAAGAGAAGCAATTGTTGTGGTATTTTTGGTTAAATTTTTTTTTCCTCTACAATTCCATTTCCTTATATCATTCTGTATCATACACACTGTCACTCTGCACTCCTGAGCAGATTACACTCTGACAGTGAAAGAACACCATACTATTTCAAAAATTCAATAATAAATTAAAAGCACCAAAGTTAAAAAATAAAATAAATTACACAGACTGTCCTTTGTTCAAATGGTGAAGAGAGCTAAGAAGCCTTCTAGTAACTGAACTTGACTTTCAGGTGATGAAATTCAATTAATTAGTATTTCTCTAGAGAGGGGGAAAAATCTTCGGGGACAATCTCTGCATACAAAATCAACATTCTGGTCAGCAATTATATTTATTCTTAAGTACAGGCAGCTTACTCACATCAGCAGTGTTCTGGAGAAGGAGTGCCCTCTAGCACAGGGCTGTTCTAACAGCAGGCACTGGTGCAACTCTGCACCACAGCCTGGTTTTGCTGAGAGCTCTGCATGCCCTATAAGCAATCAAACTTTGCACATCTCCTTGGCTACAGAAACAAACAGGTCCAAGGAGCAACTGCAGCTCTCCAGGCTCAACAGCATGTCCAGCCCTGGGTAGTGGGAGTGAGTTTGGCTTTTACAGCAGACCTGGAGGCCTTGATGTCACCTCTGGGACCACAGTAAAACTTAAGCAGGCAGCCCAGGTGGGGGTGAGAGGGAGGCCTGGAAACGCAGAGTTCTGAGCTGAGCGCTTGTCTCTGCAGTGTCTCTGAACATCTCACTTCACCTCTGACTTCTGACTAGCAGGTAAAAAGCTACATTACACTTGTTTTGGTGGTGATAGAATAATTAACTGATCCACTTGGTATTAGGCCTCTTGCAGTGTGTAGGTAAAGCAACCTACACGTGTACTGAGCATTGTGCCAAGACAAAGACGTCGATACTGGGGTATTGTGTTCCCTATGACAGCAAAGGCTGAAATGATTTTCTGCTGCCTACAAAGAAAAGAGTGTTTTGCAGAATTTCTGTCTCTCTCAAGTTCCTCAGGAGCATAGTACAACACAGCTTTGAAAATACAACTCCTGGACCTAAATCACTATCACACCGCTCTTCAAAGGAATCGCATCCTGCAGGGCTTTATAGCTGATTGCAACTCTTCACCTCTCCCTGACCCACTTTAACACTGTGTCCTTCTACCTCATTCATATGAAAGGCCTCAGAAGGAAACTGTGAATAAAGGCCACAGTGAAAGACCAGCCCATCTGTTTGTTTAGGAAGAGCCCCCTTTGCTTTGTCTCAATTTCAGACCTTCCATGTAAATCGGAGCTATCCAGATGCTTTCCCTATGCATACCCCCCCTTCCTTTCTCCACCTCTCCAGTATCACCTTATCCCTAGTCTTGTCTCTCCTTTCATGTAGCTGTGACTGGGCAGGTGAATGGGCACAGGAAATAGATTCCATGTATTTCAAGTCCCCGCTGTATGAAGCTCATGTGCATGCAGAATGAGGAAGGGATTTTGGCACCTCCATACGAACCAAGCCTGGATGATTCTGATCGGTTCACTGACATGGATTCCATCTTCACATCTAAGGTCCCTTTTGCCTAGGGTGTTGTTTTCTATTTTTGTTTTAAATGCTGGTTGTCAGGCATTTACTATAAGACACGGTACAGAATAAATATGCCCTGGGAGGTAGTACAACCTCAGCAGGCCTTTAGGTCTGCAGAGCCTGCAGACATCAGGAATGTCTCATGGGTGGAGTGATGACGTATTGCTCAAATAAACCTGAGATGAAGCAGATGCAGGGAACAGTGAAGGGGCCTTCAGCCATCCTAAGTGAAATAGAAATACAGATTTATTGTTCTGAAATCAACCAGGGACTTCATCACTGCCATTTATTGCCTTATTAACTCACTTTTATTATAGCATTTATGATATTTGGACATTCCACACCTGACAGAGAAATGCCTGCAATGAGCTAGTTACGTTCAGGTGTTGTCCTTTATTTGGGCTGACCTACAAAGAACTTTATGGGTCTGTCAGTTTCCTCTTGAGATCTATTGTATGTCGACTACCACAGAAAATGTCACAAGCCATTTTATAATGAAAAACAGCCCCTTAACCAGTGTTTCTGCCTCTCTTCCTCCGCTCAGGAGCCCTCCACCACAAGTCCTCTAAATGCATCACCAAAAAGATCCCTTGTTCCTGGAGTCCCTGCCGTGTATTGCCTTTGCATGACCACACAGTCCTACCGTGCTTCTGAAAACAAAGACAAACCCAAGCCAGCTCCACAGATTCTCCCTCCTTACCCCCAGCTGTTTTTCATGCCGTGGTAGCACCTTCCTGTCCAGCTGGGAGCACAGTGTGGAGGGCAGCTCTGCTGTGAGGACACAGGGCTGGGCTGTCTGGTGTTAATGAATCTGTGACAGGACTGCAGGCAGCACAGGGCTCTGTATCCAGGTGGGTGCCCTTAGGAAGGCAAGGACAGCATCAATACTGCTCCAGTGACTACAGCTTCCCTTTTTGATTTGGTGCTAGGTGCATTACAGGGGAAAAAAGAAAGGAAAGTGAGAGAGTGATGCAGGGAGGGGAAGAATCAATTGTGCTCTGCTCTTTGAGAGCAACCAGACTGAAAATGTTCCCCAGTCAGCCTAGTGCTGAGAAATGGCAGGCTGAGAGCAACCCACACCGTGGCCCTATTTTAACACACATGACCTGACTGCTAACTAACCTAACTCCGGCTGGACTCAGCAAAGCCTCGGATTTAGAAGAACAATACCTATATTCAGCTGAAAAAACAATTTGTGTTAAAAATATATCTACTAATTCTGGTCCAAAAGGCCAGATCCCCAAACCGTGCCATGTTTGGAGTATGCAGTGAATGCACCTGGTCCTGCTGATTCCAGTGATGATTCCAGTCAGCTGTTCAGTGAGCCACACCCAGTACAGCAGCAGGGAGCCAGGGAGCAGTTGGGAAGGGAGATTTGAGAACACACAGTGCTCTAACAGACAATTGTCAGCCAGTATTTGGAGTTTAGCAGTCAGCAAGCAGAAAGCCTCCAAATAAGAGAATTAACTGCTGCTTGAGGACTTTGTGCTCTATCTGCTAGCTGACAAGCAAATTTGTGCTGAATCTGATGCAGCAAACCTTAATCCTGCTGTGTTATCAATACTGTGTATATCCAGGTTTAAACACTCCCAGTAGATAAAATGCCCTTGAAAACTCACTATCTCTTTAATTCCCAACACTTTATTTGAAAACATAATCCTAAACGTCTCATTAACCAATGGCCACAACACCATCCATCCACTCCAACATCCTTTTCTATTTGGTATCTACCACATTATCACCATCCACTGAAACAGGCCCAGAAGTGCTGTTAAGAGACTCTGTGCAACACTGCTGAAGTCAAATGACAGATCACCCTAAAACTACATGTCCTGACATTCAAGGAGACAACTAAAGTAGAAATACTTCAGGAAAGGCAGTCTTCCAGAAGAGAAAAAAGATGACAAGGTACAGTAAAGACATTGTCACATGCCCTCACCTGATCACAAACTGAGACTGGTTGTAAATGAATCCTCAGAGAGTAATTGCATTTTATGGTTTCAAGCTCATGCAAGTCTCAGGGTTCAGCCACACACTCAACCCAGCACCTTTTAATGTTATTGCATGTCAGCTGAACTATGCTAACTCACTGTGCCTTCTGCTCCCAGTGCCTGAGAGCACACACAGCTGCACTGACCTAAACTGCAGCCATAGGCAGGGCAGCACCCTTCACCTAAGACTGGTCAGCTTGGAAATGCCAAGGTAAGGCCATACTGTGTCCCCTTCTGAATGGATGGGACCAATCTGTCTCATCCTGTTCTTTAATTGTGGCTTAAAGGTTTATATGTGTTTTGCAGTGCAGGAAAACCATGAGATATGGCATGAGATAAATAATGAAAGGATTTCCATCAGATATGCTGAGAGATTATGTGGTGAAGGGATCATGTTGGCATGACAGTGGGCACATGGCCTTCTGATTGCTAGTTTATCAGGTGGGAGGACCCTTATCTCTGGAACTGGTGGAAGAGGGAGTGACACACTAACATATCAGGGTTCTGTTCTACCCTTGCACAAACCCCAGACTCTGTAATTGCTCTCTTTGTAATTCTCCATATCCCTCACACATGAAATGGCTACCTCCCCTCTCCCATTTATGATGGCAATAACAGGATATTTTGATGACAGTTTCACCTCCAGTTCTGCCAGAAGTATAAATGGGCATTTGAAATCCTCAGTGGCAGAGGATGAGAACATGACCCTACCTTGCAGAGAGATCAACTTGCTCCTCTCTCCTCCCCAAAGCAGGGAGCCTCTTTCATCAGGTTTTGCCTGTGACTGCATTGGAGTCCACCCAGGAACACTTGTACATAGTGCTATCCATTTATATTTTGCAGGTCTGGTGAATTTATCACCAGCAATCTCACAGTAGTCTGTAACCTGCTGCTCCAAGAAACAGCACTATGTGTGCATCAGTGACCAGACTTACAATGTGACCCACAGGATTTGTGCATCTGGGATCTTATTAAATGCAACCTGACTTACCAGAAATTAAGCCCAGCCACACCCAGCCACTCTGAGGACCAGCTGGAAAGCAGAGGGGTTCATTTTCTGCCAGATTTCTATACTTTTATCACAACAGCTAGAAGAGGATTCACAGGAGATGGATCCACTCAAGCATCCAGTCTCCTTCTTCTCAAGTTTTCTGAACACACGCCCTGAACTTACCTTTGCAACCCATGTCTGCTCCAGTGGCCAGCTTGGCTCAGAGCTCTGCAGTGCTCAAGAGAAGAAGAAATGGAGTGTAATTCTGCAGTGTGAGCCACCAAGCTCCCTGTTGTAACTGAGGCTCCCTGAGCACTCTCTTCAGTGATGAGTCAGAGATGCAGCTCACATGTCAACACTTCCCCTTGCACACCCTGTCCCTCATGTGAGCCTCATCTACAGCTCCTGCCTCGCAGACAGGCAGTAGCCTGGAATGATAATTGGGGATCATAACCTCAGCAAGCACATCCCCATGGCTTTCGTCTCTGGCTGCTGTGCCTTCAGCATTATCAGGACTCAGAGAAAATCAGATGTGATGGCATCAGCACTGAGGGCAGGAAAGGGCAGGGAACACAGAAGAGTTTTTAGGATTCTGGAATGGGAAGGTTGGTGTTTGGTATTTAGATAATGAGGCTACCAATTTCAAGATAAATTCTCATGGGTTGCCAAAGGCCTCTAATTAATTCCAACTCTCCTCTTTTTCTCATCAGCCTGTTTTCCCACCTGCTCCTTCACCCAAATGCACTGTAGTCTCCATTGCTTAGGAACCCTGATGGGGAGGCTGGGGGAGAGAGGTTGGCATCCTTATGTCACTCCTGCTGACAGGGACAGCATCCCAACTGAGCAGCACAGAGGGCCTTGTGGTAAATAGGTGTTTGAAACAGCCTCTTCCAGCTTTGTATATAAATGAATTATATGTTACTGAGCAAAATAATGCTCAGTCATGATCTTGGATTCACAGCTAAATACGACTGACCACAGCCAACATCAGCAAGGAAGCAGAAGATTCACACCTGCTTATGACACCATCAGCAGGATGGGCTGATGCTGGGATTTTCAGCTCTGCCTGCAGGAGCTCCCACCAGTCACATGGATAAATAGGATCTGATAGTCCAAACAGCTTGTCTTTCCCTCCTCTGAATTGCTCATTTGTAAGTACTTGACAGTGAAAGGGTTAACTTGGAGAGAGTCCCTAGATACCTATGTGATGGATATATCAAGTGACCCCTCTGGTCAAACATGTTCACTCAGACCAGAGCCTGCTTCCTCATTAGCAACAATAAATTCAAAGCAGACGGAAAAACTGCTCTATTCTCTGATCCAGCTTTCAAAGCCCTTTGATTTCAGAATCCCTTGGCTGCTCTTTGACTTTTCTTGCCTGTCAAGTTCCCTGTCAAGATTGATAGGAGAAGGATATCAGTGCAAATTCTGGTTCTGGTCATCTCCCCTGTCAAATTTCCCACATCTGACCATGGTAATTGCTTCTCTCTCCTCCTTTGGTATAAAGACCGTTTGATTTTTCCCCTATTCTTTCTCCATCAGCAGGTTATTACAATGCTTTGAAAGGGTCAGTGGTTAACTCTTTCCTATGGCTGCATTACTTCTCCCATACACTGTTGTCTGCATCTCACCAGGCCAGGCTGGGATCTGCCCAAGGCTAGGATGTTTCTTTAGAGACCATGCTCTGTTTTTTTCCACACCCCTGGGTGAAAGCCATGAAAGAAGTGGACATCTGGAAAGGACAGCAAGATAGCAACCTAAGCACTGATGTCTGGAGAAGACTCCACAGCAAGTGGAACACCAGGACAGGATCAACAACTAAGCAGTGGTCAGAGCCCTACCACAAGCACACGCAGTCTGGCAGGCAGGTGCTGCAGAATGACTTGGGCAGAAGGCACTTGCAGGTCTCTGAGGACTTCCCCTCAGCTGGCACAAGACATTTCCTGCAGCCCAATCCATGCTTTGCTGCCTTTTTCACAAAGGTATTTTTTCCAGTCCCCAGCCTGGATGTGAATTTTCAGCCAACTGCTTCTCATCCCACCCAGGTGAGATGAAGGGACCCTCTCTCTCCCTGTGGCCACTGAAGTCTCCCCTCAGCTCCTGAGGCTGCTTGAGAGGGCCCTGTGAAATGAGCAGGCACTGACACACTGAATTCCTCAAGGTCTCCTCAGGGAGCAGTCCTGACCTTGACACCTAAGCATCCTTCTGGAAGCTCAGAGCCATCTGCCTTCCCCTGCCCCTTGCCAGAGTCTCATTTTAGCTGCTGCCATCCTACTGCACCCATCCCATGCTGCCTCCTGCCTCACTAAAATCCCCATAGCAATTATTACCCCTAAGAGAGGAGCCATTTCCACAGGCAGAAACAATGGGGAGCCCCAGTGGTAGGGTCCTCTCTCCTTCCCTCCCTGCCCTCAAAGCTCACCTGGCCAAGGGAACACAGACTGATGAGGCCTGGCAGGCACCCCATGCAGCATCCCAGGCCCACTGCAGAGGGAGACCAGCTCTGCCAGTTAAACCAGCTGCTGTATTTTAATACACCACTGCTGCCACTGATAAGCAAACTCCTTTTTCCTCATGGATCCCTGATCTTGGCCACAGAGGTTTGTGGTCCCCATTCCCTACTCTCCTCCTGGGCACTGCAGACACTGCTCCTCACCTGCAATCCAGCTCAGGGAGTCATTTGCCATCAGAGGCTATGAAGAAACACTTCAGAAAACTGGGCAGGTCCCTGCCACCCTGGAGATGTCCTGTCAGGCTCTGGCTCTTCAGGAAGACCATAGAAAAGTTTGTCTAAGTAAGGCAAACTGAAATGAGGTTAAAAAGCAGTGGCTTTGCACAGAAACCTCTAGGAAAGTATAAGTAATAAATCCAACCTCAAATCACATTAGTCTGGGGTTTTGACCTCAGCTGCTGGCCCAAGAGTATTCCAAAGTACAGCAAAATTCACTTTTCAACATCACTGGGATGACTCCCTACTCCATGCAGAAAGATAGCAACACACACAGCTAGAACTAGTGAATGGCTGGTGGGGTGCTTTGGCCATCAGGGCATGTGGCAGGCAGTGAATACAGGAGGAAAACGGAGACATTTCCTTTGCTAAAAGCAGCTCTCTGGGCACTGTCAACAGGACTAAGCTTATGACACCCAGACTAGCAAAAAGCTGATTCCATGTAATGAAAAACAACCATGTGCTGATCAGGTTTTTGACTAGACACTCAGTTATGGCCAGTGTTTGCTAACCCACCTTTTGTTTTTAAAACTATTGGGTAATGTACTTCTTTACACACCCTGTAGTAACACAGAGCTGTGCCAGTGGCATACTGAACATGCATGAAGTGCTACAGTCTGGAGTACACAATGCACTTCTAAATCCCTCAGATGCTTTCAAAGATCTCTCCATCATCATGCCTTTAAGCTGAAGCCAGTGCACACAATTCAGATGTAGAAAGAGCAAGCCAGGATCCCGGGGTCCTGTCCTGACTCACACAGCAAGCCTTGTGCTCAGGCTGTTTCACCTCTCCCTGCCAATGAGGTACACCAGGGTAAGAGCAGGATCATCATTTCCTGCCAGCTTACACACAGAAGCTGCAAAGCTTTAGTTCTCTGTAAGAGACTGTGTAATAGCCTGCATAAGGATTTTGAGGCAGGGCTGACTGAAGGATGTTTCCACCCTCTCCAGAGGGACAGGAGTGGTGCATGCACACAGAATTGATGTGTGTCGGCATGAGAGGAATCTGCTCTCACTTCAGTTA
This sequence comes from Nicator chloris, assembly GCA_013400495.1. Lineage (NCBI taxonomy): Eukaryota > Metazoa > Chordata > Aves > Passeriformes > Pycnonotidae > Nicator > Nicator chloris. The sequence goes on from WAAE01000572.1 coordinate 153,822, forward strand.
CATATTTATTATTCACTAAATCTAGTAGAAGGCACAAAGTGACACTAAAGTTTGAGACTGAGCAGCTGCCACAGTTGTTCTGGAGTAGCAGCAAGCCAGGCCTTCAGGGGACCTACAGCTCCTACTGGTTTCTGCTGCAGGAGATATGATCACTACAACTTTAATAATCACAGAAGGAAGCTGGAGGGAACCAGAGAACTTGCCATACAACAAGACAAGGTGCAAGATGATGCCCAAAGACTGCAAAACTGTTGTTTGATGATTATGGAGAGACTGAAGGTGGTTTTGCCTTCCTCCTCCTTTTAGGGTGCAACTGCAGGTACAGTAGAAACAAGGAAGTATTTTCACAGCTAAAAAGAAACCCAGTCAAGCAAACAAAACTGATATTTATTTTGGCAAGTTGGAAGACAGAAACTTTTGGCTGTGTGTTAAAGAAGCTGCTGTGGAGACTTGGGTCAACAGAAGAGCACAACTAATTTTTACTGAAAGTATTGGAATATCAGACACTGAAATATCAAAGCTTTGGAGATGTGTGCAGCTTGGATATTGATTTCCTTGTCACCTCCCTGTAGTCAGTGCAGATGAGGTAGGAGTTACTCTGCAGTTAAGTGTACCACATTCCTTTTCTCCCAGCTCTGGTAGCTGGGCCCAAAAGGTGGTGTCACCTTCCCTCTTCCCATCCTAAGGGACTTCATCTTAGTTTGAATGAATCACTTCCAACTTCTCCAAGAGTTCCACACCTAGGTAACTTCTTCCAGTGCCATGGTAGGGGCCAACAAAGCAGACTGCAATGAACTAGGACAGGGAAAACAGGTGTAAAGGGCAGCCACTCCATTGCTTCAGCAACAGAAGCCTTTGGGAAAAGCAGAAATAAAATCAGTTTAGAGTTTTTCCTCAGCCTGCAGTCTTGGGGCAGTTTTCACTACGTATTTTTACTTTGAACTTGAAATAAGTGAATTATTTGGTTTTGTCATGCCCTCTCCTCACAGCAGCTTATAAAGCCTAAGTCACAGTGTGTGCAACTCCCAGAGAGAAAGCACCAATGAAGGCCAGCAAGCAGCCTCAGCCAGTGCTGTCATGAAGCACAAGGAGTCCAGACACAGGGCAGAGGGAGCAGAAGGAGGGGAGTGATGAAGCAGCCAGCCCAAGGGCCATCTTCCCCAGCCCCTTCCCCAACTGAGGGATGCTCAGCTTGCCATGATACAGTTTAATATTCAGAAGGTCACAGTTTCAACTTTTGCCTCAGGCCTTCCAGACTCCTTGGCACAGCATTTCAAATTGCATTAGTTTGGGAGAGAGGCAAACAAAAAAAGTTAAGTTTTCTCCCAGGCATTGCTTAAAATAGAAAGCAAACAAATGTCATTGCTGACATGCACAGCCCTGGAGACAGCACTGAGATGCACAGACACAGACAGATGTCTGCAACTGGCCTTTGTGCTTGATCAAGACTACAATTCTTTAACTATCAACCCAACATTTTCTGCATAGAAAATGTTTTTTCATATCAGATTATGGAAGATAATTAAACAGCTTTCCATTCACATGCTGGGCAGTTTGGTGAACTATATGAATACCGTGGTGCTTTGCTCTCAGTTTTCCACCACTTTCTTTTCCACAGTCTCCTGTGTAATTTGTTCTGTCTGGCTGTTTCAAAGCACATCCTTATGATGTCCTTTTACTCTATTCAAATCACCATCTGTTTGTTTCATTAGCAGTCTCATTTGGGGGGTAGGGTGTGTTGAGGAGGTCATTCACCATTTCAAAATTAAAAGCTTGGAACTAATATTCTTCAACTAGAAAATGATGAAGTGCCTCTCTTTGGCATATTCCAGAAGCTTGTCTAAAAGCAACCCAGTGCCAATTTCTTGATACTTTCCCCTTTTCTTTTACCTTAACTGAGAATCACTGCTTTACTTGCAGACTAAAGACTAAATGCTTCACAGAGTTCAAGGAGAGGCTGCTAAATAATCAGGCTAACACTCCACAGGTCCACTTATTTATCTGAGCAAAGCTCTCAGCAAAGAAATGTGATGTTACTGAGCACAATCGCAGTCCCCCCAGAACCACCAGCTCCTTCTACCCTGCTTTCAGTGGGGTCCAATCCAGCCCAGAGTGCTCTAGGCCTGCAGTTCATGGGCCAGCAGCACATTTGATTGATGAGAGGGCTGCCACACAGCTTATCTGGAAAAATGCACAACGCCGAAACATAAGCAGGCATAAAGCAGGGAGCGTTTGTCACCCACAGTGCCAGTGTCACATGAGAGACAAAGGATCATTTTTCACGTCTCTACCAGGGAGTGCAAGCTTGTTGGGACATGATGGCAACTCATTGATCTTGGAAAAAAATCTGAGTAATTTCTTGCTGAACCAGAGGGGGTGCAACAAATTCAGCTTCATGTCTTCATGCCCGCCTTGTTCCGTAGCACAGGATGAAAAACAAGCCCTGCCAGAGAAGGAAAAGGAGACTATTACATTGCATTTGATTATATTGCCTTGTGGTTGACTTTTGGGTGATGCAGGTAGGCTGCAGGGGGAAAAGACCAGGCAGACTAGAAACATGAAGGGTCACACAGTGAGCTGTTTATTCACTGAGTCATTAACTCAGCAGTAACCACCTGAGATGTTTTATTGGTTTAGAACCCGGTTTTGAAAGGTTTTTCCTTAAGTTGTGACTCCTAGACTCACCAGACTACAGCTGAAGCCATTAATTTCCCAGTGGAAAAAACAAGACACTTGAAAAACACAAACATATCACAACTAATGCTCTGCTCATCTGTCTGAATGCAGAGTACTGCTTACAGAGAAGTACACTACCCCTTGCATGGGCTGCTGGATCAAAATATGGCTGCATTAGGGTGAGAGGTGCCTCAGATGCCAGGCATGCCTCAAGTTACCAAGCCATCACCAGAGTGCTGCTAGGGACAGGCTTTCCCAACCTGCCACTTCAGAAGAAGGATGCTTAGTTGCTTCTTCCCATTTGCTGCCTAAAGACAGTGAGGAGAGACCCAAGCAGTTGGTCAAGCCACAACAGTGCAGCCAGACCTCCATGCTGCAAGCTTTGGGACAAAATTATCAGAATTGTTGCAGCAACAGTGCTGGACCAGGGCAGTGATTGTCCCCCTGTACAGGGTGCTGATGAGGCCACACCTTGAGTGCTGTGTCCAGTTCTGGGCCTCTCACTGCAACAAAGACCTTGAGGTGCTGCAGAGTGTCCAGAGAAGGGCAATGGAGAAGGGTCTGGAGCACAAGTCCTGTGAGGAGCAGCTGAGAGAGCTGGGGGTGTTCAGCCTGGGGAAAGGAGGGTCAAGGGAGACATTATCACTCTCTATGACTGCCTGAAAGGAGGCTGTAGCCAGGGGGGGTTGGCCTCTTCTCCCACTTGTTAAAGTGACATGGATGAGAGGAAATGGCCTCAAGTTGTGCCAGGCGAGGTTTAGATTGGATATTAGGTGAATGTTGGGCTGTGAAAACATTCCATAAAAGCTCAGAGGTTACTTTAATTCCTTGCATTACATTTCATCAGCAGGGCACTGTAAAGCAGTCATGTAAGCTGAAGAGAAAGCAAGGGCAGAAGGCAGCCTTCAGACAGAGCAGGCACAGGAGCACCAGACCTCCACCAAAGGAATATGTAACACCAAACTGACAGAAGAGATCCAGCCACAGGCACAAATAAAATCCAGAATTCTTCAGGGCATCTTAATAAACTCTCAGACTGAACAGAGATAAGGGCAGACAGATTCTCTGGCATTTTCCTAACGGCTGTAGTGGTGAGGGGAAGCCTCCCCACAGCCTCAGGGATCCTTCATAGGTGACTGATGGTGTGAAGTCAGACACTCACCAAAGAGTACAGCACAAACCTGTTTCCAGATGACAGTTCATGTTCTTATAGCCCCTTCACCTTCATTTCCTCCCCTTTGCCTTCAGACCTGCCACAGCCCATTTGGTAAAAATGATCTGTGCTGCTTCTGTTTAAGGAGATACTTGGATCCCATAATGTGGTTTAAGGGCTTTCAGACAGACTTAGTCCTGGGGCTGCCATAGAGGTTCAGCTACTGTTCTCAGTCACTGCAGAGGGCTGAAGTCCACAGCCCTTGTATTGAGCATATCTAGGAATCCAAGATCTTTCCTCACATGGATCCTGGAACCACTGGCTACAGGTATTGCAGAATGCCAGATCAGACCGCATCCACTGAAATAAGTGTGTTTTCTCAAAGGAATGTGAAACCCTTGGTGTGCCTGTGCAGGCCTGCCCTGTGCACTAAGAGGTAGTGAACAGCCTCTGGAGCTGCTGGTGCTACCAGCCCACCATGCAGTACAATTAACCTCTGCTTACAATGGGGTTGTAACTTCATTACCCAGCAGCTGAAGGGAGGCTCACCCTGACACAGTGGTATTGCTTTCACCTCTCTCCTGACCTGGGATTTCACCAGGCACATGGCATACACACACACCTCCAGGGAAAAAAACACGAGCAGGGGCTGCCCTGATGGGATTAGCAGGAAGCAATGCTATTAAAAGCACTCCAACTCCCTGTCTGCCTTTTCCTTCCCAGCCAGAGCCTCATCCTCTTAGGGTTTTGCATTTGGTCCTCTGTCTTGATGTCACACCACACCTTCCCCTTAGAGCCCAGAGCAGCTCAAAGCCCACCCCGCTGAGCACAGCAAGTGCTTCCCTAGGCTGCACCTGGCCTGTGCTGGGAACAGCTCCTCTGCTTACTTCATCAGATTAACACAAAACATGCTATCAGCACATTGGCAGGCTCTTAGTATCTTTGCTGGCAGGCTTTAATGGCCTCAGGTCTTCTAAGGCATTTCATTCATCTGGTGACTGTCAGGCTGCAAGAGCACCAGGGTGCTCTCCCCCCACGTCCCCCTCCTCAAAGCAGAGATAAGAGCGCAGCTATTTTAAAAGCAGGAGGTGAGATGAAAGCACTCACTTTAGTTACGATGCTGCTGCCATTCCATAATTACCTTCACCTAAATTTTCAAGGGAAGAAAAGAAAAGCCATACAAAAATAATTTTGAATCACTCTATCGCCCACATTAGCCATCTTGTTCTTGATATCAATATCAAGAAAAGAAAGTGGGGATTCTTTTATTTTTTTAATAATATTATCCTTCAAAGCACTATCTTGAGCTAGTTTTTCAAATGCCAGCATGAAAGGCAGCCAAGTCACACTCTTCTCTCTGTAGTTCCTTGTATCTCTTTGGGCTACCTATAAACTCTGGGTCAAAATGACATCTCTCCCTCCCACCTCCTCCCCCTCCTGTCCCCAGTTCCATAAAGCAGAAAATGTTGGTGCCAGCCACCTGACAAAGTGTTTCTTCATGGCCTGTAGTACCTGTGGCCCTCCCCTCCACACACTGTAATTCCAGTGTGCATCTTTAAACCAGCATTATTTACAGCAACCCATTTGCAGCACACTCCCCCAGCTCCCTTCTGGAGTCCACATATTTGTTCAGCTACAACCTGCCTTTGTGGAAACCTACAGAAATACCCACTCTACGTCAATACCTGCTCAGCCTTGAATCTTATGCTAGAGCAAAATCCTCCTCCGTGTGAAGAGCTATGCAGAGTAACTGTTTCAATGAGTCTGCAGAAATAACAGGGCTAATAAATACCTAGAAGATAGAAGAAAATAAGGAATTCAAAAATTTGCTCATGGTTTTTTGATCATTACAAGAATTTTTTGCAGAAAGAAAAAGAACTTATAACAGTTACCTGCATGTCCAGACTTACCTCTTTTTTTTTTTTTCCTCCTTAAATTTGCAAAAAAATGTTCAGTTAAATGGAATAGATTTAAAAGATTTCAAACACATGGATAAGACAACACTATCCAGTGGTCAGGAAGCTGGATCTTGGAAGATGCGGGTTCTGTTATTTCTGAAACTGGTTTTGATGTCTTTCCCTGTCTCAGGTGTCCCTACTTAAAAACAGTGCAAATCTTCCTCCCATCCCTGCAATGGATAAAAAGGGAGAGAGAGTGGTTAGGTTCTTGAGAAACATGGCCAAACAATTTCCATGTAGCTTCCTGAAGGAAGCTGACAATTGGTCTAGAATGATTTTCATGTATTTCAGGTATCAGATACTAGACAGACTAACTCATGCTACCAAACCTGAAACAACCACTGGTTTTTCCTGTGAGTGCTGCACTTGCAGTTCCACTCAGGGTCACAGTGCAGGAATTTGACTGACCTGCAGCCAGCTCCTAGACTGGCCCTGCTGATGAAGATCTGCTGCATCTCTCAGATTCACAGGTTTGCTGCCTTTTTTTCCCTGTAGAAGCTCAGGTATGATTTTATGTAATTCGTGTCTTAACCAGCATATCTAACAGGACACCTTGCAAGTGGATATGTAAGCCAGCGCCTTTATTTCTGAAGCTAAGCACTCTCCAAATCCACGTCGGGTAATTCATTGGTTCTGCTAAACTCCTCTGCTCTGCACAGATTGCCAAGGGAGAACAATAAATACAGCAACAGATGCATGGAGAATTTTTGCTCTTGACTATGCATCATATTTGAGTAAACAGAAATTAGCAAAAGAGCAGCCAAGTATCAGCCACACTTAGTCTGCAAAATCACTTATTGTGCAGCACTTAAATATTTCTTATTCCGGTACAAGAGCTGGAACACACAAGGAATCTCCAAAGCAGTTTTATATATATATATATATATATGCACATAAAAGAGCCAACCTTACTGCCCTCCCCTTACCCCACACCTCTGTGAGGTAGTGCTACTTTGGATGCAGCGTTGGGCAAGGAGCGTTTGGAGCATTTTCTGAAATAACTGTCACAAATAAATGAGAAGAAAAATCTACTCTGTCAAACACAACATCGTATTTCTCCATCACTGTGCCACAACAGGACTCACACCTGTCAAGAAAATAGCAGGTGTTCCAAATAAATGTAAGAGACTCAGATTCATTCAGTCAAATTGATGCTGCCAGGGCACTCCTGGACAAGTGAGAGGTTTGGGTGAAGCCGAGCTGCTATTCCCATTGCTCCTACACAGGGTGAAGGTTACTGTACTTTTGTGCTGAAAAATGACAGTGGTTTAAATTTGAAGGATTTACAGGCTGTGGTATCAAATAATGAGAGTTGAAAGGTTTTACCTCAGGGTAACTGACAGGAATGAACCTTAGGTAAGAAGAGACTAGGAAAAAAAAGAAAAGCCACCTGTACAGTGGCTGTTGGGAAGCATATAGGAAGTGATGGTCCCAAATCAATTCTCAGTGAATGGGACTCTTCTGCCCAGTATCCAGCATCAAAGCAACTGCACCTGCTGAAATACTTTGTCCCTATGCCCACAGAAATGCCAAGGCTCAGATCAGTCCCAAAACTGCTCTACCTCTTCTTCTCCAGTGGTCCTCACAATAAGGCTGCAAGGAATACTATTGGGATTTTGGGGAGCAGAGAATCATGTTTCAATTTATCACAGTATGTTTGGCAGATAAACAGAAAAGTTAATTCCCTAGAGAGATCCATCCAGTACCTTTCCAAAGTGCTTTATGCAATATGCATAGCCTCAACTTTGCTTTGAAAAGCAAAGAACTGTGAATTTTCACATGAAGATGTCTTTGCTTCAACTAATAACAGCACATCATTTTGGACTACAGCTCCCCAAATAGTGAAAAGCTGCTTAGTTCTCTCTCTGACAGATAGCTGAGGCTGACTGATTAACAGACTGCTTGCAAAACAGCAAGAAAAGACGTTGCACTCAGAAATCACTGCTGCCTATTTAATGTTTAAGGTGCAAAAATTAATATCTTTAAACAAATCAAAGCAGACAGAATAAAAAAGTTTAATTAGGAAGCTTAGCTGGAGAGTATGGCATTTATTATCAACATTTCTCAAGCACAGCCCTTGCTGGGATGTGGCTGACTGAGACAGCCCTGAGACCCCAGTATTGCCTCCCCTGCAGAGAGCCCGTTGTGGCAGCCTCAACAGCTCCGTCTCCCTTTTGCCGCTGGTGTGAATTCTGGATCCACAGCTATTTTGGGGCAGTTTGCCAGCACCAAACAAAGATTTCCATCTGAGAATCTGAGTCGGGGCATGTGATTTAATTAACGAGGATAACAATAAAACTGGCATGCCTTTGTGAAGGTAGCAAGTGGAGAAGAATGCTGGAAGTGGAGTATGTCAACTTCTGTATACTTACAGAGATTCAACTACTTAGACATAATGTTTGAATTAGTTCTCCTTAGTCTGGCAAAATAACTTTATAACTTTGGGGTACTTCTTACAGTAATCCTTTGAGTGACAGGACTCTGACAAGAAGTGGCTCTGGACGGTTGCCCTGATAGTGGTGGTGCCTGCATGAGGCATCTGTTGGGGGCAGAGTCCTGACTCAGGATGGCAGCCAGACACGCTGCCTCCACCGAGCACCTGCGCTTGAATCCGGCTCCCGTGTGCAGCACGTGGATCACAGACCTGGAGATAAACAGGGACAGTGTGCTGGGAATGAGTGGTGGGGAAGTGCAGGCAGAAAGGGGGGAGGTAGAGGATAATGCTGACTGCCCTTTAGCTCCGTTGTTAAATCCATATACAGCAGCCAGCACAGAGCACCAACCTCTGCTGCGGCCTCTACAGCTCTACAACAACGCAGACAACAAAAGTGGTTCAGACGCCTCGTCCCTGATAGCACAATCAGGACAGCAAAATGAGAGACCATGATATTAAGTAATTTTCATTTGTATAAATGTGGATACATACGAATCAGTAGATTTTTATACACACAGGTACATGTGAGTTTCCAACATCACTTTGTTTAAAAACATATATTTAAAGCCCACAAAGAGTTAAATTAACTTAATATGGAATGCAAAAGATGTTGTAAGAAGCTTCATATAAGGAGGCTATAAAACTAGAACTGAGACTTTATGAGACAGGAGACACGCACACTTGTGAACAGTATTAAAACACCAATTTTATTCAGGAATACAGAATACATTTTTGAAGATTTCCAGTTTACAAGAGTTTAAGACAAGGTTGGCTTTCAACATACAACCTCCCTTAAAGCATTTAAGTAATTTCTCCATTTCAAGTTGACAAAAACCCTCACATCAGGAAAAAAAAAAAAAAGGACAAATGAAGGCCACAGTCCTGTACTGGGATACATTCAGGGAGAATCCAGCACAGTATTGAAATTCTTCCTGCAGTCCATATTTTAGTCCATGGGTGTAATACAACCTTGTGTTAATAAAAAAAATTGCAGATCTAGTAAGAACTGCAAGAAAAGCCCTTGTCTTACCATTTTAGTTCCAGGCATTATATGCAAAGTAGCTTCCAATAAGCAACCGTTATAAACAGTACTTGTCACTTGATCACCACATCAAAAATACAGCATTAAATTTTTTCTTCATTTATGCAATTTTAAATATTCATTAAAAACCAGAATCAGTGTCCCTCCATCCTTTTCATCGTTAATAGTTTTCCTTATCTACTAAAACCATTTGTCTTTGCTAAGATGTCTAAAAGTAAAGAGCAAAAGATTAACAAGCTGCAGCATTAATTAAAGTGAGAGTCATCTCTTTCCTCTACTCAGTTTCTAAATCTATCACAAGGGCCCTATTAGCTGTATCAAAGTGAAGTGGTGTAAATAAAACTGATTTGGCTTAAAAGTAGAGGAAGAAGGAATGCAGTTATTTAAAAATTGCAATGCAGTCAGTGTTTTTGTGTATGTCACTGCAGACAAGAGCCAAGAAAATTATTCACAGGCTTTCTTTTAAAAGCATTACTGTCAGTTTTCCATTTCCAGTACCAGAGAGGTAAATGGTAATTTGCCTTACAAGGAACTTCAGATTACTATCAAGCAGAATCACTAATGGCTTCATTTTAAATACACAGCACTCTGATTTCAGCAGAGGTTACAGACACTTGAAGCTCCTGAATTTTATTTATTTGTTTATTTTTAAATGACCTTCTTTCCAACATGCCTTCATTTACCTCAAGTAGTCATTTCTTCAAGCTCTTTTGTTCAAGCATATTAATAGCTGCACTGAGAACTACTCAATACAGTGGTTACCATTCAGTACAGATGCAGAAACAGAATTTGGCTCTTGAAGAAAACTTTGATTTTACTTTTGTAAGAATGAGTCTTTGAAATAACATCCATTTGTTTTAATATTAAGTAGAAAGGAAAGCTCTTGGATGACTAACATAAACCTGAAAGGTTAAGAACAATTGCAAACAACAATTCCAATTTTACCTGCTACCAAGAGGAAACCCTATCATGTAGTATTGGATGAACACTTAACTTCAGCCTTACAAGCTGCAGGATTTTCAATGAAATATTTAATTTCATCAGCACATTTCCCAAAGATTCCACTGAATAATGCAGCGTAATGCTGTATGAACACACTAGAAGTGACACATCACAAACAAGTCCTGTGTGACACTACAGCAATTTCCAAAGAAACCAGCCCAGCAGACCTGTCCTACAAAGCAGAAAACTGGAGTAAGACGAGCCACCCCAAGCTTTAGCACACCTTTCTGGAACAAGATACTGAACTGCTGGAGTTCTCAAAGTTCAGTGGTCCCCATAAGTAACAATAGAGAGGAAGACAAGACTTGTTGCTCTTTTTGGATCTCTAGACAATGATAAGTAACAACACCCAGAAATGCAGGTAACAGCTTTTCCTATCAACATTCAAACAGAAAGGCACAATCTCCTTTTAAGCTATGTTCTCAAAAACTAGAAGATTCCTATACAAAGATAAATACACCCTTAGCTGGAAGGGAAAACATCACACCATTAAGAATGTTTTTTCCCTTTTTTTTTTTTTTTTGGAAAGTCCCAATGGATTATCTTAATGCAAAAGTTACATGAATATATACATCCTGAAAGAGTATCTTTTTAAATATATATATATATGTACATATATGACAGTGACTGACACAGAAGACAGAAGAAACAGGCTATATTCACTCTTTTCCTACTTCTTAGCAATGTTTTTCAGATGCCATAGGCATACAGTATTTGGGCTGCACACCCTCTGGTGTCTTAGAATACACATGGAGAAATGCAATCCCCTGTGGAAGGCTTGTTTGAGGGATACTGGACATAAAGATTTAGTTTCACTAACACAGCTTTAGGCAACTTTGAAATTAAAAAGATACTTAATTACAATGAAATTAGTGCAAACTCTTCAATGGTATGTTTTCAAGACCAATATAGTTTCTAAAACTGCAGCAGAAAACCATTAATTCTGATACAGCATAACATAGCTCTCTTACAGAGGCCAAGCAGAACCTTAATGAAAGGCAAGAGGGACAGCAGGGTCCAGTGATCACAGGAGATGTCCCTGCACCCACCTGTACTATTAACTCATTCACATACCTGAGTCTGATCTACCTGTAAAATAAAGACCAGCTGTCTGCTCTGTGCAATGACAATAGTCTGCCTATGACCTTGGTCAGCCAGTAATAAAGCTAAATCCTGCTTTGTGCAGGACAGCATAATTACATTGCTGGGTTCTCAGCAAGATTGAAATCTGACCCACTCTTGTACGTTACTTTGCAAGGACCTAGGAGCATCTTCACCAAAGCACTTCACCCCAGGCTGCCTAAGCCTGTAATGAAAGCTGCCCTTAATCTGCTTCCAAAGTCAGCCCAGCCCATCAGCACTAGAATTCTCCAGGACTCCCCACCATGTCCTCAGTCCTGGAATGACCTGTGCTTGTAAATCTACCTGGTCCCTGCCTCTTGCATATCGTGGCAATAGACTCCAGAGCTGGAAATGAAAAAAAAACCAACAAAAAAACCCCAAACATAAAAACCCCAACACCCTAACCCCCCTCCCTAAAAATTCAGGTGTATTTATGAGAACTGTGACCAAACTTGAGTTGTTCCCTTACCTACACTCCAAATTCTTGGGTTCTGAGCATGTAACCTTTGGGTAAAAGAATCTGCCTTACAAAAATGGAGAGGAAGAAAGCAGAAGGTGTGGGCAGTCAGCTTCCTTCACTTCCTTTAAACAGCAAAGTCTGTTTAATGACACCATTCTTTCACATAGAAAGAGTGGGAAATGTGGGATAGACAAATATAAATAATTTTTCAAGGCTAATTTTCCCCCAGACAAGAGGAAGACCCTGCACTGTTTTCTGTATACTGAGCACAAGCATGTGCTTGTGGCATTTAAATTCACAGCTTCTTCCCTCTTGCCACTCTAAATACATTTACCTCAGAGGTGCTTTCACATGGTGATTCAACAAGGTGCACATTTGATAGGAGACCATTACAAGACTTAGGACAGAACAGACATAAATAATTCTGGTTTTCTGCAGAAGTTCAAATTTCAACCAAATGAATGTGAATAATGCAAACTCTGTGAAAACAAATGAGTTTATCAAAAACAAAACTTGGACAATTTGGAGTTCTTGTGGTGCAGCAGAACTAAACCCAAGTGATACACTATGTACATACCTACACACAGTATTACACAAGTGTATCCAAGCATGTACACACACATGCTGTAGATGGGATGCCAAGCCCAACACCTTTCACTGTATGACCTGCTTTCAGGTATTTTACAAATATAACATACTACTCATTGACATTAAAGCTTTCTGTGCTGGGTGTTTACCTCATACCAGTTTTGGTGTTGAAGATTTTGCTGGAATAATTTGGGGGTTTGTTTTGTTGTGGGGTTTTTTTTAAGAGGGAACCTATGGAGTACTGTTATGCCACAGAGGAAATGAAGTCTGGCTCTGATGTTTTGAGGAGCTTCAGTGCCTCTGTACTCAGCCTTGACATTTGACAGATAAACCAACTTTTGTGGTGTTGCTGAGACAACCCATGCAAATTTGGCCTAGATACTGGCATCTGGGAAAAAACCCCCTTGCTTAGTTACAGTTGTTGCATCCTCACAAGCTTAAACCTCCTTCACAAGCCATGCAGAGATGGGTCAAGTAGGAGATTTTCTGCATATTGGGCACTGCCAGGCGGCTGGCATTGGGCACCAGACCTCCAAGCAGAACGACTGCCTCTCATGTGCTTCGGTGACCACCAGCTGGCACCAAACAGTAAGAAGAAACAGCTCCCACGTCGACAGGATGGAAGGCAGTCTAAAAACAAGAGTCCTTCTGGCAGAGTTCTCATGTACAACTTCTGTAAATATTATACACACACATATATACATTCATATACAGTAAGCAGTCCAATAAATACATCATATCAGTTCTTTTGACAAAGCACTGATGTCTCTCTTGCTCGTCTGAACCAGAACTTGATCAGAGAAATACTGTGGAGGGCTGATGTGACCCTAGGTTTAGCTCTCCTTGTTCTGCCTTTGATGAGCCCAAAATGCTGAATTCAAATATTAACTCAGTGTGAATTCAAAGCAAGTCATCATTCAGGCACATGTCCCCCTGAAACCTACTAGCCACAGCAGATTAACCCACACAAACACAGTAAATGCCTTCTGGCCATCCCAACTACTGGACCAGTTACACTTCTCTTTCAGCAATGTGGCTGATCAGAGGATCACTCTGATCTGCTGTCCTCTCCAGAAGAGTTCTGTGCCCATCCATGCTGCCATGGAGATCTCTTGTGCAGCTGTTGGATGTGCCCACAGGACTTTCTGCCATGGGGGTGTCAGTGCTGGCCAAGCTTCCCGACCGAGAGCGGTAAGGAGGAAGGTCTGGCTGGTATGGGGATTCAGATTCGGAACAATAAGGTGGTGGAGGAAGGTCAAACCAAGGTGGTCTGCTGTAAGACACACAACAGAGTAAGAAGTTACTGAAAGCAGTGAGACAGAAGATAGTACATAGTATTCCAATGATGAAAAAAAAACCAAACAGTATTTCTTAGCTTTTCAATTATGACACATATCAAGAGACCTCAGACCTGCTCACATTATTCAGGTAATTTCAAAACATCCACACGACCACTGGGAAGCAAGGTTTCTGGCCAAGGTGCAACATAGTAATTAGAACCTGTTTAACAATCCACACGCTGAGTTAGCTGGCTATGGACTTCTAACAAAGCTGGCCCAAAGACAGCTGTACAAGAGGTAAAAAACTTTTCTGTTTAACATTTACACCAGAGAAAACACTAAAAGAAGTAACATTAAGTGGTGGATTTACACCTATAGATGATGACGTGAACAGAAGAAAGCTCCAAGGAAACCTCCACTAAGTGACAGAGATTAATGGCTTACAGTCTACAAATAAATAACAAACTGAATTCTCCACACTGACAAATCACTTTGGCTGTCATGAGATCACATGCAGAGCAACTCTTAAACAGGCACAGGCAAGATGAGTACAGCATTCAGGAAAACTGTTCTGTGGGTCTGATAGGAAGCAAGTAAAGGAACTGAAGGTTTGAGCAGATTGATAACAGGCCCTGGGAGCAATTAGCTCCAAAATTGCTGATGGTTTTATCAGCTCAGGTGAGGAGTGATTACAATCTGGACACCTGCTCATTTAGTTGTCCTTAATAATGAAAAGATATCATTATTATGAAAGTCAACATTAAGACAAGGGACCTGCAGCCAAAAGCAGCAGAGAATAGGAATTTACTATTATTCTTAAATCTCACATTTTGTACTAAAAATACCAACAGGGTGACAGTGAACAATCAGAATTGTTAAAGTTTGTACCATATCCTTTTTATGTAGAGGGGATGTCTGCTTACAAGTTTCGTTTGGAAAGACAGAGGTTCAAATGAAGGTTAATTATCTACAAAGAAAACCAGTGTCATAACTACATAACTACAAAAGCATCATAAACAAGCCACACCCACACCAAACTTCAAAGCACTTTTAGCTATCTAAAATAAGAAGAGTTCTTTCCATTCCAGAGCTCTGTTCTTTTCTTCTCTTGGTAAAAGGTAAAGCAGTGCAGAGCAGAAGAATGAGACAATTTCTTTATACAAGAATTGAAGAACTCTCTCACCTTTATATACTTACCATAAATGAACAGGGCTGTGTTTTTTCAGTGCTATGACCTACAACTTAGCTGGGTTTTTTTGGTGAAACTCCAAATGCAGTTTTCACATTTTGATTCCAGACTGGCACACAGGCTATCACTGTCAGACAAGTGATACATTCTCCTGCCATTCTCGAAATCTTACTACCAACTTGTGCTAGAAGAACACGACTTGAGTTTGCCTCAAATCCCTTTAATTCCAGCAACAGTAAAGGGACCTGAGGACCATGAATTTTTCACATACAGAAGGAGCTCCCGTTTACTGATATTTCACCCTGTGCAGGCGACGGGAGCGCAGCACGGGACTTCTGTCAGAAGCAGCAGTGAGCAGGGAGCTGCACCCAGCTGAGGGATGCTTTGGTGAGCGCAGGATCAGCCCCTGTACATACCTCTGGTCGAGCACGGCCTCCGAGTAGGACGGCGGGGAGTCCATGTCCACGGGCCGGTGGTAGGGCTGGCTGCCCACGTACTGGATGCCGTTGTTGACGTTGTAGGTGACGCTGCAGTGGTGCGGGTGGTCGAGGACCACGAGGCGGGACAGCAGCACGGGGTGCTGCAGGCGATGCACCGGCAGCGTCATCAGATTGTTGCGCTTGCGCTGGTGGTGCAGCACTAAGGCGAGGAAGGCCACCACGAGGACGAAAATGACAGAGCTGCCAATGATGGCGTAGGTAATACTCGGGTAGTAAAGCAGCTGATTTTCCGAGGTCACGTAATCTTGGCCGCTCCCTGCCTCTGCAAGACAAAAGGAAAAGGAAGCCTGGGATTGGTTTCAGTACATAACTGCTTTTGGCCTATGCCGTGTTTTCTGCTAACACACTGAGTGACAAAAGGAAGTTCTCCTTTTTCCTTCGGATTGTGAAAAATGAGCTTATTAAAAGCACATGCATGGAAACTGGAGATTGGCAGAGTATCCCTCAGTCCATCCTCACCTGCAGTAGTGCCAGCACAGAAACTACTAGGGAGAGACAAGCTGAGAAAGAGGAAAATACACACCATAGTGGGAAGCATGAGCATTATCATGGAAGTATCTCCCCACTCCTATCTAACAGTCATAGCTTTTGTTTTCAGAGGTGAGACACCCAGTTCCAAACCACAACCACAATACCTCAGCTGCACCTGGGAAAGCTCACTGGAATTAGAGATGTAGAAGGTGCAACACTTAATTTTTTTTTTTTCTTTACATTCCCCTGACACCATTTAAGCCCCATGTTCACAAGGTCATGTAGCCATTGAGCAATATATTTTTGGCCAGGAATTTCTTTTTCTGTGCAGCCTGTAATTCCTTATAGCCTCAAACAGGCTATTCTGACATTCATCTACCTCAAGAAAAACATGAGGCTGAGTAAAAACCAAACCAAACCAAACAAACAGAACCCCAAATCCACACAATTACAAAAGCAGGATCCATCCAAATTCTTAATTTCCTACTGCAAAAAGGCTGGCTCAGTAAGTCTTGGCATATGATTTTCCTTTCTTTTCCTTATCAAGCAAAACTGCTTTTCAGTCATTCAGAATTGCAACAGAGCCACTAACATATTTCTCTAGCAACAGATAATGAAATATACACTGACTGTGCCCAGCATAATGGAAGACCTTTACTCAAGCATCCATTGTTTTCATCAAGATGCTTTTAGGTATCTCTCAATATTTGATTTTGGTAGTTCACTTCCATGGTTAAACACCAAACCACAATTTCCAGCATCACTGAAAATAGTTCTGTATTTGTCAGTAAGATAACATACAACACAAAATGGTTAATCCTTTAAACATCTCCATGCTAAAGCATAGATACTTTCATAACAAGAGATGAGATGGGAAATAAAGACTGTATCAGAACAAAGAAAACATGATTTCTTCACTATGAGAGTAGTGAGCCCCTGGAAAAGGTTGCTCAGAGAACCTGTGAATGCCCCATCCCTGCAAGTGTTCCAGGGCAGGCTGGATGGGGCTTTGAGCAACCTGGTCTAGTGGAAAGTGTCCCTCTTCACAGCAGGGGTTGGAACAAGATGGTCTTTATGGGTCACTCCAACTCAAACTATTCTGTGATTATTGGTCCTGCTACCAACTATGAAAACTACCACTCAGACAGAGCTGTTCCACTGATGATGCCACTACAACCACAGACCAGAGCTTTACAGGCCAGCTGCAAGCCAGACTTTTCCTGATACTTAGTGTAATACCCTAGTGTAACACCTCAGGGAGGATCTTTGCTAACTTTATTTCCCCATGCAAATGTGCTAGAGAAAGCAGAAATCAGTTCCCAGTCAACATTTGGTCTCTGGCTCACTCAGCAAAGTGAACCAAGTCTGCATGAGGAATGTAAATGAAAGCAGAAGGAAGGAAAGGAATTGACATGCATTAGTAATTTTAATTACAGTTCATCACATATTACTCTGGTTCCTTTAGTACACTCCCTAAATTCAACAGCTGAGAAATGAATTCATGTCACATATCACAGACAAGGGCCAGCACAGGAAATATAATGACAAGCAGATCATTTTTATGTAAACATCAAGAAGTTTATTTGCAAGGACTGACCCATGCATGAATACTACTATCTGCAGCAAGTGCAAGGAAGGTAAATCTATTATGACATCCCAGTCAAATACAAGACACACATTCAACTTGGCTCACTGGTTAGAGTGCATTGGAATAAGGCTGAAAACAGAATGCCTTTGAAGACCTGATGAGATCTAATTAGATCTGACCATGGGGTCATTCTGCAGCAGCACAGTCTCTTCTCTGTATAATCTCCATCTTATTAAAAGGGAAGAAAAATGAGTAGTGAATTATCCATCAACATTTTTTCCCAACCTTTTAAAGTTATGCACCTGTTTAGGATAGCATCTTCTAGATCCTACAAGAACCAGTTCTATAAATCCAAACAAGTTAACTAGACTGCTGAAAAACTGCTTTGTCAAAAGTCAGATGGGATCTGACGACCAGCTCTAGAACAGTGTGAAACAAAACATCTCTTGTCTGGTTTTACAATCCTTTCATACAACACAGACATATTTTACAGAGATTTAGGATACCTTTGCAGTTAACATGCTGTTTTGGAAATTTGGGATTGCAGTGGCTAATGAAACATCATTTATTTACCCGTAACTCCATTCCTTTTGGGGTGTTTAGATCTGTTTCTTGTATTCCCATTTAGTTCACTGTCTCTCTGAAACACAGAGCAATCTAAGGGCATGCCTACAGATCTGGTTTCTGAACCAGAAGCAGAGCTATTAAGGTGCTGTTTTGAACAGTGCTGTCTGGTGCAACCTTGGAACAAGCCAACACAGCAATATTGCATTTGGGATTGGAATTAGCATCTCCATCAGTTCAGCTAATTCTAACCCATGTGTCTGTAACATAAAGCGGCACAGAGGAGGACAGATACATCCTGTGAAGAGGAAAGAATCTGGTTCATTTGTCAAGTGCTCTTTCTTGCACCCCAGGCAGTGTTGAGGATTTGCATAGAGACACCCTACCCATGCAAAGAGTCCAGCTCTCTAAACATGCATAGTCTTTATACCTGTCCAGGAACAGACTGCACCTGAGATGGAGCTCTAGCTAGGAAGCTATTATTGAAACTAAGTCTTCTTTCACCACAACAACAACATTACTCTTGCCTTATCGGTGCGTTTTCTGGGCCAAGAAGATATAAAGTCTCTTAGCAAGCCATGCTCACAAGTGAAGTCCAGTGGCACTTCACTTTGGCTGTGATATAATTTATTCCACGAAAGACCAACCTGTACCTAATCTCCCTTTTCTAGCAAGGCCAGTAAATCCAAACCTGCAGAAAATGAACGTTACACTACCTGAGCCTATCAACACTGCTTGGTTTGCAGTCCCAGAGAGGTGACTTGCCCTCAGTGGTCTTGCAAAGTAAGGCTTTGGCAAGAAAATTGCTCTATGGCACAGCTACAACAAAAGTAGCAGAACTATGAGGCAAGTTTTGCATACAGGAGACTTTTACATCATATTTTTGCTTTGTCTTTCTATATACCTGATCATGTTGAAGTAACTTTTTAGAATTCCTTGGTAACTTGCTGGTTTTTTTGTAGAGCCTGGTGAATATTCAGAGGTTTGGAAGGGAATGAGGGGTACTGAGCTGAGACTGCCTGATAACCTCTATCCATTTTGCACTTGATGTAAAAGGGAGAAGGTGAAATATAGAGAACATCTGAAAACTCAGTTGGACATGCACGACTGCTTGAGGAAACAAAATCCATGACTCTTTAGCTCTGCTCTAATAACTTTCAGCAAATGTTTACACATCACATAAGTCATTGAACTGAATTTCTTGGTAATTCAGTTATCCTCTCCCAGGAGAAGCAGGCATTATCCAGGTAGGTTTAAAAAGTTCTGTCTGCTTTGCTACTAAGTGCAAATTCATGAAAAAGAGTGAGTGGGCAAGTAAATTTAATTTAAATTCATGGAGTATTTATTATTTTGTGCCTTTTTTTCCCCTTAAGAAGATCTGTTTTCTATCATGCCACATATAAACAGTTTATCAATGCCACTTATGCCTATTATACCCTAGTATCTGGGAAATGCTGAATTCACAGATTAGAGATTTTTAGAGTGTAAAAAGCCTTGTGAATAATTTAGGAAAATACTGATAAAGGAAACATAGCAGGTTGTGCTCAGAGGTCTATTTTATTGACTGTGAACAAATTTGCTGTCTCAAAGTTTAAAAAAGATCTGAGAGTAACTGCATTAAGTCTGCCAGACATAGGGATGAGAGGCTATTATTTTATCTTTTGCAATCCTCTGCTCAAGCCTGGCTTTTCACAGTTCATTGGAGAAAAAGCTTTTGAAATACATAATCTGAGCAGACATCTGTAGCCTTAATGAGCACGAGTCACGGTCCATCTCCAACAAAGCTGCTACTGTAACAACACATTTAAATTCCAACTGGTTAAAGTGCAGAGCTGCAGCTTGGAAGGTTAAAGACAACAAAAATCAAATGCAGACGGGCAGAGCCTCTGCACATTATTTACTTTCTGTGTTTGGAGTTCTTAGGGCACCCAGCTACATCTCCCGAAACTCTTATTAAATTTTTCACCCTTGATGATTTATGTGCCACTAAAACAAATCTTACATAGATTTTGTGCACTGAACTCTCAGAATACCTTTTATTCTAGTGATGTTTTTCTAACTGAATCATCTTTTTCCCCTATTGCCCTTCTCTGTGTTACAAGATCTCTCTCAGACAACACAGCACCTTGACCTCATGAAGTCTCATGCTAGGTTACCATTGTTCCCCTCCTGAACAGCTTCACAGTTCCCATAGACACCAGAGACAAGGATTTGTTTTCAACTGCATTCAAAGCGTGTTTTTGCCCTGCTCTGGCTTTCTCTGTTTCAGGCACAGAAGACAGATGCACTAATGGAGGTGTTACACATACTAAACAGACCTTATCTATGGGAACTGGCCGGAGGAATACAATATAATTACATCTTTGCTTAGCAGGTACTTGGTCAATGGATAAGATTTCTGGGAAGGCACCAGGATGAAGTTCCTTCCAGGTATGGCTATAACAGACAAAGATAGACAATAGGCATCTGCACAGATATCCTGGCTTCAAATGGCACTAAAGTGATCCTGTGTTTAACTCCCTGCTAATCACAAGTGTCCCTAACGCCCACAGAGCAGAACCACAGCAAACAGCCCTTGATCTAAGAAGCTGGAGCAAAGAGTGGATCTATTCCTAACTCTTGAAGTTGCCCATCAGGTAACTTTGTCCACCTCTGCCTGGCTCCTTGCCCAGCTATCCCTACCTGAAAACTAGACAGTGATGTTCTCACTTTCTCAGGACATTCTCCAAAGCTCTCTCACACTGACAAGAACTACATTTTCCTGAAAAGTCTAAGTGTTACAAATATCAATCAGAAGTGCATTGAACCACTGCATGTTCTGTCTTTATGTATTCTTTCAGATGACTGGAAAGACAGTCATGACCTTGCCTGCATAAACATAGTAGGACCTCTTGATATGAAGAACTTGTTAGTTGTACATATATATATATTTACATCACTATTGGTATTAGTGTAACAACTTGAGCTCTCAGCAATGAAACAGAATTTCTCTGTATAATGCACTTCAGAGGCTCTGAGCAAAACAATGGTTATTGTTCCCAAGAATGTAAAGCTAAGCGTAAGACTCGGAACTATATATAGTTATACAAGTAGCCAGCAAGACACAGATAAACCTAAGGACAGCAGCAGTCAGCAGAATTAGAAGCAGTGCCAGCATGTCTCATTCAGTGCACCAGAATGAGTGCGTTACCAGTGCCTTCCTCCCCAGACTTAAATCCTCATCCTGACCACACGCTACAAGAGCTGTGCTTTCAAGTCTTTGCAGCTGCTCTAAAAGAGCAGCTGAGTCAGCCCGAAGATCAAGAGCCTCACCTCTCACATGCCATCCTTTTTTACCTTCTGCAGGGTAGGATAATTACTCCATGCACTTCACTCACACACAAAGAAAAGAAAAGCAGCAAACTGAGCAAATAAGTAGAGAACTAAGAAATACTTAGCAGTAGTCATAGCAACCAAAGTTCTAAAATTAACTTGGCAGCAATGTAAAAACCTGCAAAGCCAAAACCTGCCATAAAGCACAGAAACAAAAGGTCCAGACTTGGCAGCTGGATGGAGCCCAAGGAGGAAATTAAAGCGTTACTCAAATGTAATTCAGGATTACTCCGGCATTGATCTATGCAGAAGTTCCTGGACACGTGATAGGATAGCGGTGTACTTTGATTAAATCACAGCCAGCACAAAAACCAGGCCCAAAAGCAGGGGTAGAACATAAAAAGGAAGAACTTTGTCCTGTTAGTCTTTCTCCTTTATAAATGGAGGGTCACCATCAAAGAGGCTACCACAAAACTGGTTACTACAGAGTTCTTGTAACATTTTTCTGACAGGAAGATGCCACTCAGGAAGAGTCTGGGGCACTGAAAGCTTTAGGGCCTTGAGCTACTCTTGGCCCCTCCCAAGCACTAAATTAAACCTGTTCTGCAGAAGGAAAATCTCTTAACTGCACCCACCAGAAAGGTCTTTGGTAGACCAAGCTTATAAAATAAATGAAGAATCTGCTTCAAAGAAAGAAAAACAGCATTATCTTCACAGCATAAACATGCTCTGGTGATCTTGCCGAGACATGTGACACCTACACACCTCCCAGGCTCTAGCGCCAGTTCAAGCAAGGTGCCTAAGTTGGAGATAATAGCCACTGATTCTAAAGCATAGCCTGCCCTTTCCTCCCATCTCCCAACAGATATTCCAGTCTCACCGTGTTCCAGTCACAAACACTATTTCCCAACTGCATAAAGTCCAGGTTTGGGGTCTTTGGTTGCTGTGTAATCTCTTGTGTACCAGTAACGAGTAGTACAGGATAGTCTTGAAATCTAAAACAATATAATGTTTTAATGGAGAAGTTAACAGAACTATGAAATTCAACCAGCAAAACCCAAGTGTATTCAGTCTCCAATATTTAAGGAGTAATGGACACACACTAAAATGCAAGAAGATCCACCTCATCATGAGAAAGAATTGCTTTACATTGAGGGTGGCAGAGCACTGGAACAGGCTGTCCAAGGAAATCATGGCATCTCCCTCTCAGGAGACATTCAAGAGGTCTCTTCCAACCCCAGTGATTCTTTGATTCTGTGAGATCAGCTTCATATCTTCACTTCTTTAACTAAAGCATACTATTTTCTACTCAATAACCTTGGCAACACCGGCAACTTAAAGTGCGAGTGCACTGTGCTGTCTCCTGCAAAGGTTAATTGGAGCTCTGAGCCAGGTAAAAGCCTGGACATTGTATCTGCTCCCCACCAGTGCAAAGGCATCCCCCACCTCGATTAATTTTGAAAGGTCTTTGGTACAGTTCCAAGTCCAAAGTATGAAGGAACACAGCTTTGGCAACGGCCATGGGTGGCTTTGCCTTTCCTACTCCCTAAGTGTTTAGAATCCAAGTTTCCATGACATAATCCACTAACATTCCCTGGAATCATGTGAAGATCTAGGAGGCAGAGAAACCCAAAAAATAAAAACAAAAGGTAAACTAATTAAAATGAAAATTTGTGGATGAAATGTGTTCTCAGGATGCATGTGTTTTTATCATCTATCAACTCTGAAACTAAATTACACTCAATGCAAAACTGTTACCAATTTATCTTGAGCGATTTACATGCCTGAAAAAGTCTGTTATTTCAACAAAATGTCTGGAAAAAGCTGAATGTGGGATGCTGTGCAGGACAGCTGAATTGCATTTTTATAGTGTTTATTCTGGAGGCTGGCAGGAAGAGACACACAGTGCTCAGCTAGAATGTGCACATTAACTTTTTCCTGGGTGCTGATTAGTGCTATGAACAGCTGGAGCATAAGAGGGATAATAAGGCTTGAAGAAATGCGGTGCAGGATTTATGGAGCCTGCAGTCAGGTATACATGGCAAGAAATACTGCTTAAATGTGATTTAAATCTATTGTAGAGTAAGTTTATAATCAGTTTATAAATTTAGTCTAATCGTTCAAGAACTGTATTTTAATGGCTCTGATTTTTTTTAGTTCAAGTGTACTAAAGCTTGAAAAAGTGTTAGTACAATGTCCATGTCCTGTTTTATACATTAATATTGTCAACCTTATTTTTTTTTTTCTAGAACTGTGAAGAAGAGATGTTGCCAGATACACAGTACACATAGCTTCACTTGTTCAAGATATTAACAATCTAGAAACCACGAGCAGGTTGTGATCCTGAGTAAAAAATAAAACAAATCCGCAGAGACAGACAATACCTTCCAGGTCACCTAATCCCTTTCCTAGGGTCACCTTTCACATCACCCACCCATTCATTCATACCTACTCAATGCCCTTTCAGTGACTGCCTCCAGGATGCCACAGAAGAAACCAGCAGCAAATCCACTCCAGCAGAGCCCGCAGGCTACCCTCTGGCTCTAGGAATCAAAAGGAGACTGGAGAGGAAAGCAAGACTACAACTGAGTGATGTGGGTAGACACTCAGTCCAAACCAAGATGAAGCTCCGTGCTTGGCTCCAACTGACAGTGCACCTGTGTGAAGTTACATTATGAGACGCTTTGCCTCCTGAAGTTATCCTGACTTTGCATTACAATTGTTTGACATACAAACTAATGCTTCCTTTCAGCCACAAGTTTTGTAAACTCAAGAAACTCTTGCCAAACTGTGGCCTCAGTAGCTTCACTGTGTTCAGGTTCCACCTTCAGGAAGGACTTAACAAACACTGTACCTGGCTGCAAATCAAATTCTAAATATTTCCTTAAATATTATATGTAAATACATAAAACAGGAAAAAAAAAAGAGCAAAATACAACAGCAGGGAAGACAGCAATTGGCTGTGAAAGTAGATATTGCATAGCCCTGTTTGGCCTTCCTGATCACAAGACCCAGACTCAAATGCCAGAGAAAGAGTGAGGGAGGAAGAAAGAACAGAGAAGCAAATGAGGCAAAGAGAAGAAAAAGAAAAAAAGCTGCATTTGGAAGCTAGTGCACACAAATGGGACACTAAGAAGCATCTGGAAGGCATTAACACCAGGAAGAAGATAAACATGTGCTTTTCATCCTCTGATAAAAATCTCACTTGATCAGAAAAGATGACACTGAAAATAGGGAGTGGGAGGGAAACATTCAAAGGTTGTGGCTGCCACTGGCTCATGAAAAAATTGAAAGCATTTCAGGGGGGTCCAAAAGGCTCTGCTCTGAACCTGAAACTATTCAGTAATTACCTGAATGACAGAGAATGCTTATTCAGCTTGCTGTTAGGCAACATCAACCCTGCTAGATCAGATCAAAATTAAAAATGATTTTAAAATAGCAGAAATGGTCAGGATCACATGTAGTCAGGTGTCAGCAGGGAACAGCATGATCACTGGCAGTGAAAAATACAACCCCAACAGAATCCGGCTCTAGCAAGGTGTGTGCTCAAGTATTTACCCAGCCCAGGACATGACACTTAAAAAAAAAAAGCAAAGGTGAATCAGAGCTTGATGGAGAACAACATGAATTGTCAGATGCCCACATAGACACTAACTACCAAGAAGGGATTGTTTAGGCTAAAGAAAAAATTGCAGGGAAGCTTTTATTATTTTTAAATACAGCAGTTTGAAATGAATGAGAATCAAAACCATGCCTGCTCTAACAATAAAAGTGCAGGGCTTTCAAACACTGCAGGGAAGTGTCCCAAATGACTAATGTGAGAAATCACAGCTTTATTTCATACGCCTAATTGATTAGAGCTGTCACCCCTGTCAGTGAATAAACAGTAGTAGTACCACCTGCCTCCATCCCTTTAGATTTCCAGTTACACTGACCACTCTGATGGTTTTATCATAGGGACTATCATTCCTGTATGTCATCAGGAATGTTTCTCAACATTTTTCTGAAGAATATAAAAAAATCATATAAATTTTAAGTATCTACAATCCAGGTTACCTTTGAACCACTTACCCCCAAAGGCAAAGCACCACAGGAACTTACTAGCTACATGTGTAGCTCTGGTGTGAGGTGCAATTTGCAAGGTGGCAAGGAGAATGCAGCACTGGAACAGATCCCCTCGAGCTAGCAATGGTCTTGGTGTCCTTTGGAAGTATCCTGAGACCTCTGACAGCCCTGAATGTATACACTGGCCTGTAGTCAGAAATAACAACACTTTTACCCTGCCAATGAAATAACCCAAAACACCCCATAAAACCTAAATTTGGGTTATTTCTCCTGGTGAGCTGACAAACCTGTGTTTGTTTCACCAAACCTGTCTTCAAATAAACAGAAAAAAGATGAAAAACTCCTTCTAACAATGAGGAGGGAGGTCCTCTTGTAAAGAATTTTATATCACTTGTTACGTGATCCCATTCTTCTCCCAAGTTCAGTAGGAGTTCATACTTCATTGACAAATCAATAAATTCTCTAAGCCTTAGAAGCGAATCATGAATTCAAAAAGGAAGGAGGGGCTCATCTCCTCCTTTAGAGTGCAGAGGACACTTGGATACCTTTCCCCCGTGGATGGACTTAGTGTAACATTTCAGACAGCAAATCAAGATATTATAGTACCTGGGACTTTATCCAGAACCTTTTTTTTTTTTTTTTTTTTTTTTTTTTTTTTTTTTTTTTTTTGAAACATGCATTCTAAAATTTTGGTCTCACTTCAGCAAGTTTTCATATAAATAAATTAAGCAAAAAATACCTTTAATTACAGAACGAAGAAAATTGCTGCACTTAATGAAAGGTTGTTTATTCAGCACTGACAAATGCAGCCTAATGAATGTGAGAGTGCCAGATTTTATTCTTGCTGAAGATGTAGTCCTGTTTTTTGTTTCCAGAGAGATTGTGGAAACATTTGTTTTCCCTTTGACCCTGGCTGACTGACTAAAGTAGTCCTACTGAATTGTGCCATTTTTGATATGAAAAGCATGTGTACAATGCAAGAAAGAAAAATGTAGTTTAAAATTTGTATTAAGAGGGAAGAATCATAATTATTAAGCACTATGTCAAGATAATTACTATATGCAAGGGCAAATGAAGAGATTTTTGGTGGCATACTCATAGTTCTCATTCTGCATGAAAAGACTAGAGGCAAATAATAATGATTAGTACAGCTTAGCATAGTTTAAAAGGCACTGAATTAGCTAATGTGTCACATGAGAACGAGCCTTTATTGACAGAAACTTCGGCTAATGCATAGCACTGGTAAAGAAGGTTAATAGAAAACTGGCTTATCACAAGGAAAGGATATTAACTGTATTATGGCATGATTCTGCAAAACCCCAACGAAACCATGTTTGAACACTGGCAGTCTATTTTGGCCAGCTTACTTGAAGACAGAATTAGGTTGATGGAGAGTAAAGCACGAGAAACAAAGATGATGAATGAGGGAAACAGGGCTTAAATATCAAGAGAGAAAAAATACTTTATTTAGTATTGAGAAAATATTATTAAGAGGACATATGACTGAAGTATTTATAATAGCCATAGGTTATAAAAAAAAAAGCTCAGTGACTAATTCTTAGACAATTGGGCAGATCAGAACTAAAGATGAACAAGGGTAAAAGGGAAAAGATGGAAGACAAATTTAATGAAACACTTCTCAGGAAGAAAAGAAAAAAGGTAAAGTGATGTTTCATGACTAAATGTAAACAAAAGCTGGGGGAC
Organism: Nicator chloris; assembly: GCA_013400495.1. NCBI lineage: Eukaryota > Metazoa > Chordata > Aves > Passeriformes > Pycnonotidae > Nicator > Nicator chloris. Next base: position 180,930 of record WAAE01000572.1, read on the forward strand.
TGTGTGGGCTGGGTAAAAGCTTCTAGGGAGCATAATGTGTAATAACGGAGACATGTTTCCATTTACACACACACATGAGCATTTGCTGCAATTTTAAAAATCATTCTTAAGAAAGGTTAAGAGTTTGAAAGAGGAGGAAACTAATTTGAAAGAGGAAGAAACAAAACCATTTACTCCTTTATAGTACAGATGCAAACGACCCAACTATAGTATTTTTTATAGTACCATTCCTTTAAGTATTTAAAGACAAATCACATCAATGTTACAGTAATCCAACAAGATAGGTAAACCTATTCCTTACCTAAAAAGCAAGATTTAAATTAATAAAACGATTCACTTCAAGCTACAGAGCTAAAGATTGTCAGCCAGGATCAGAAATTGGGAGCTCTCAGCTTCCATCAGCCATACCCTGCTCTCCACACACACAAAGACTTTAATGAATTATTTACTTTTTCTTTACTATCAAAGAGGAGGCAGTTTTATTGCTTTACTCTTAAGGTGCACTTAATTATCCTTGAGCAACCCAGTCCTGTCCTCCCCAGCACTCTGTGGTATTTTAACAAGCTGTCTACATACAGTATTCACATGTTAAAGATGGAGGCTGATTTAATATGCTAATGTCTCAGCTTAAAAACTTGTCTAAATACAAATTAGGAAAGAAAATTGAAAGAAAAAAAAA
>WAAE01000573.1:0-20085 GCA_013400495.1 Nicator chloris
TTGAGGAGAGGAAGGAACCCATATGGCCTACAACCAAAACCAGATGTATTTTAAAATTCTGCTGACTTTTATAAATTAGTTTAACACAGTTGCAAAACTGTTTTCCCACAGTTCAACACATTTGAAGAAGTGCTTTAGCCAAGGCTTTGCACAGCACAACTATTTATTGTAATGTTAGTCTAAATATCAACAGAATTTCTCACCTGTGTTCATCTAACACTATTAGAAGTTCTACCACCAAAATGCTGTACAATAAACTCACATTTCTTAACATGGCTATTAAGGTCACAGAATCAAAGACTTTACTGTGTCCTTCAGGGAGAAGAAATAGTGTAAATATCTAGCTAAGATTCAACAAGAAAGCAAAAATAAAAAGAGCTTTTAAACTGAAACTGAAAAAGCCCTTGGTAAAATGTTAATGTACTGATGACTGAGGGATATCACTCACTAACAAGCAAATGGAAGGCCTCCAAAAGGGAGGCTGTGTTGAGAAGACGACGTTCTCATTTACAAGCATTCTGGCCTCTGTTCGTTTTTAATAGATGCAGCAGTTACAAAAACAAGATTACAGAGGCTCTGTGTAGACCCTGTGGCATCTGGTTAAGTGGCCCACAATCTGTCCCTTTTCTTTTTTAAAGGCCTACATCAAAGATGTGCCCTATTTATCTTTGTGTATTTGCTATGCAAGTGACCAGACCTACTATTTAAAAATTTGACTGGATATGTGTTAAATTCCACCTGGAGGAATCCTTTCACCTCCTGTAAGGACATGTTAAATGCATCTCTGGCTTTAAATCTTTCTCCCCAGATTTTGCAAAACAACTTTAGTTTCAAAGTGTTGTAAATGAACTCTACAGTCATATGGCTGTTGTGTTTCCAGTTCTCTGTCAGGCAGTCAGTCAGTGATGCATTAAAGGCATACAAAAAACCCACCACCACAATAAACCCTATAACATGAAAATACTACCACTCTAAAGGATTGAACATTCTGGTTTTAATTTTTAGGATAATCAAGCCATCTACAGGAGAAAATCTGCTTTCTACTGTTCTTATTTCAGAGAAAAATTCCAGTCCATTTGATGGGAAAAGATGTGTTTCACAGCTAACTGGGTAAAAATCAGAACATGCCGAGAGTGTTTAATTGGGAAAAACAAAAAATAATTTAATATGAGAACACGGTGTAAAATGAGTTTAAAATGTGTAGTGATAGTATAGGTATAAAAAACATATCTGCATTCCCTTTATTATATGTGAATTTTTTTGAAGATGATAGTGTAGGTGATCAAAATATAGGACATAGTTGTAGCCTTTCAGCACACTGTATCAAAAAAAGTCTATTTACAGTCTATTAAAAGGAAATAGATATTGATGTAGGAATACCTGATGATAATGAGACTGATTTTGGTGGGAGCCATGAAGTGGGCGATATTTATGGTTCAGCTGAAATCTTTAATTTCCCTCTTAAGATGGATGCACCTCAAAAGACAAGTATGGAATGCATTTGGGTATCACATATCCTCTAATGACATTGGAAGCTGTTCGTTTTTATCTCAGTTTAAAAGACAGCAAACAGGAGAGTAAAAATGGCATAAAAATATTCAAAGAAACACAGTCAACCCATAAAATAGATTTAAGGCTTGCTCTTTCTTTGCGTTACATTAACTTATTCTTTCATCAGTAGACATGGGGAATGACTGCTCAATACAGGCAACCTAAAACAGAGATAATCCAGGGGAAAGATAGTGTTGTGGTGGTTTCAGTCATCTCTTTATTATTACTACTGACAGGTAACTGAATTTCTCCTTTGCCTGAAGCCATACCACCTGAGGTTTTAATCTTGTCAGATTTTATGTGCTAAGTATGTTTGAGAGAGCTCTAAGGAATAACAGGTACTGCAGGAAACGGTTATTCTTCCTCTTGATTAGTGACACTTGCCAGAGCAACACACTTCCCATATTCAGCTTTGCCTCCCAGTGACTGAATACTTTCAATGGTATTACAGTAATAAAGGTATGTAACAGTTTCAGTGCTGTGATCTAGGAGACAGGTCAGCAGACTTAAAATCAAAACGTATCAGCTTCTCTCACAATTTTGCCCATTCTGCCTGTTTGGAGCCACATCAGGAAAGGACAAATCAGGAATCAAGGACCAAGGACAGAAACCCATGGGTCCCGTTATGCATTTGTTGTGTGACTGCATAATACACCCATTCTGTAAAGAGAAGATTCTGACAGTGATCCACTCTTTCATTTGGTACAACTTGTAATGAATTTACATACCAGTCCAAACCTCTGGCACCATGATCGAATTTATCAGAATATTGACAAATGAGAGTTCAAAAAGTGAACTCCAGCTTTGGGCAAAGGGAAAGAAGATTAAATATCTGCAGCATTATCTAAATTTTTATGCTGCATTGCTACATTGAATATTAGAAAAGAGACTTTAATGATATCAGTGTTTTTCTAGTGTGGTAAACAGTGATGATGTCTGTTTATGACTTAAAGTAGTGATTATGTCTGACAAGCAGACAAATTCTCAGAAACATTGGTCTGAAGCCATGGGAGGGAATATGAGGTATTCATTTTCTTGGACTGGAGTTCTTCCTGGAATCATTAACTGTGATTTTTCTTTCCTTTCATCTTTTTTTTTTTTTTTTTTGTGATTTTTCCCCAATTTCTCTCCATCATTGTTTTTGTCTGTTATACATTCTATCCTAGATTCTTTCAGAAATACAGTATTGCCAGAAAACTGCAACAAATTAATTGAAAGACTGCCATGAATCCAACTTGGTATATCCATTTAACCTTAACATGAGGTTTAAGTTTTGCCAGGGGATTATAAATCATCTGAGAAATACCTTTTTTTTTTTCCACTAGCTTTGCCTTCAGATCAATAAACTCAGTCAGAGAGGCTGTTATAAACAACTAGAAGGTATTTTAAACACCACACTTTTTCTTGCAACCCCTGCATGCCCCACTAGCCCAACTTCTTGGCTTTGATAATGCCATCATAAATCTGGAAGGCAGTGAAGCCAAGCCTTGGTTCTACTGATGGAAACGAAAAGTTGAAAAGCCCTGACTGGCTGACTGTATTCTTTCTGGCCTGAATAGCACTTGCATTTTTACATCATTCCTTAAAGCTGATGAATCTCACATCATTAAGAAAGGGGGACAATTTATTTGCATGTTTTTAATTTGATCATCACTACCCTGTACCTACCAGTGTCTCAGAAACACATTGGCAGCCAGCTAAGACACCTGCATTCTTCCCTTTTCTGAGCTGTCATTTTGGTTAAGTGGTTGGCTCAAGCAGCATGTCATATTATTATTTATGTTGTATTATTTGATTTCTTAGATTCATTATTATAATATTTAATGGAAAAAAAAAAGTGAATTACAAGGCAAATCTGCCAAAAAATTTACAAGGCTTTATTAAAGCACATACAAAGTAAGGAGGATATGAGAATATGACATACCTGTTTTACATTTGAGGCATGGAATGCTTGTCATAATCTAAAGAAAGAGATGTTTAGTCTTGGCTCCTCAAAGTCAATACCAACTCAAACCCATAAATATTGCAATGTATGATCTCAAGCGGGGCCTAAGATCAGGTTTGGATCATATAAATTGCACAGCTACGTAGCTTGTTGTTCTAGCTGTAAATGTTGAATGAAAAGGAAAATTCTACATTTGAGGAGACTCATCACCACTCACCATTTGTAATGCTCTGCATAAGGCTAAAAGAATATTCAACCTTGATAACTTGCTGATAGAGCTGGACAGGTAGGAGTCAAAGTCTGGTGGTAGACCATAGTTATGAAATTAACATCTATTAAGACTAGATAGAAACAAAACTGCCTGGATAGAAACAAAAGAAAAAAGAAAAAAAAAGAAAAAGAAAAAGAAAAAGAAAAAGAAAAAGAAAAAGAAAAAGAAAAAGAAAAAGAAAAAGAAAAAGAAAAAGGACCACCCAGGGTTTAAAGATAAGACTGGAGTCTTCTCTAAGATGGAAAATTTGCAGAAGGACTGAATGTCTGTAAGACCACCTGAAGTCATTATGGAATAGATAACAGAAAGACAGAGAAACTTTTCTTTCTACCCTTGTGGAAGAGATAAATATTAGTAAATACCTATTACCTTATGCCCTGGGTTTTTTTCTAATGTTAGGAAAAGTGTAATTTACATTAAACTTTTTATAAAGAACTTTTGTTTATTTTTACTGACTGAAATCTGTGATAAAAGTGATGTAAGTGCAAGTGGCAAAACTGTCACACTGGAGTTGTGACAATCCTCAGGAATGGGGAGCTGAAAATATTCGGTGAGAGTACCCAGTACCACAAAACACTCTGGTACTCACATACCTCCAAGTGACAGATTTAATCCCATAATCCCATTGTGACTGGATCCTTCTATACCTCTATTCCATTTCTCATCTTTCTGTCGAGCACTGCAAAATACCTGGGGCTTTGGAAAAATCGACTATAAATGTGGAATGCTGTGATGAAGTAACTTAGTAAACACTAAGTAAATCTTGTTTTATTTAGTCATACACAATTCCTTGAACAGGGTTACTTACAAACAGAAAGCTGGAAATGTTCTTTTCTGGGAATCTTGGATTTGCTGTTATTGCCTGGGGGTAAATCTGGTTATAAAAATTGCAGTGAAAGGGAAGTGTGGGTAGAAAACAAGATTCTTTGCTGCCTGCCTTAGCTTCTCCCTCCATAAAGCCTAACACTGTCCCCCTGGTTGAAGTATGTCTTCCCAACACTAGAACCTTGTTCTGACAAAAAAAAAAAAAAAAAAAAAAAAAAAAAAAAAAAAAAAAAAAGTAGATGATTATGTAACAGTGCCACCTGGTGCTACCTGCCAAAATAAAAGCTTTAACATGGAATGAAAAAATCCTGCCAAAGAATCAACCTTTTTTATGACATTAACTATACAATGATACATTGTTTCAGCCCTTGTACTCCACTACAGCTGCCTTTTGCATTTTATTTTGACTGTGCTTCACACTGAGATTGTGTTTAATTGTTATTTATTCTGAGAGAAAGTTGCTATTAGGTTGGACTGAAAACATACAGTAAAACCTCTGAGACTGTGTAAATAGAGATAGAGGTATTACACAAAAAATTATGTTTTGTCTTATTCCTAGTATCTGAAACATCTTCATTACAGGCCCTAACATCTAACTACCAATTCAAAAGCATATAAATATTTGTGTGCAACTCAAACAGAGGTACTGGCAAAGTGCTCCAGAGGGAAGTCACATTATGACCAAGTTTAGCAAAAGTTTAGTATCAGCTGAAAACTCAGGCTTTAGCTAGTTATCATACTTTAGTACCTTCAGTATAAATCATCTTAAGCCAGGTAATAGCCTAACAGTGCGGCATAAAAAAGACAATTCTTTATAAAATATAATTTTCTAAATTTCCTCTTGTAAAGATGATTTCCTTCTTAAGTCAGTTACTCTGGATTTACTTTTCACTTAAATATTTTATGTGTATGTAGATACACATATACACACACAAAATATGTGCAAGAAATGAACATCAGCCACTAAAAAGTTATTAAAACTCCTGTTAACTCAACAAACCTCTTGACTTCACATGGAAGCATCATCTGAACCACAGGAGGTTTTCTTGTTTTCAACAGTCTCTGTAATAACATGAAGCCCAGAAGTACTTCATCCCAGGCACCAGATGGGCTGGTAAGTTTGTTCTAGTGTCTTGCCACCAGCTTGCAGACACAACAGACTACAGATAACTGTCACTAAAATGAAAATACTTATTGGCTTTTGAATGATTGTACCAAATCTGTTGCTGAAGTATGTTTCTGTTTGTCCATAATTCCACTGAACCTTTCCTGTAACTGCAGAAGCTTGAAAAGTTATCATAATAGAGTTCTCCTGGGCCGTGAGTTTGTGCTCTGCTGCCTTTGTTTGTACACTGTTGGTCTTGCATGGTACCAGTCTAAAGTGAGCAGTGCTCATTAGAAATGGCAAACAAGACAAATTGACTTTAAAATAAAAGTTGTTCATAGAATTATCCCAGCAACATCCATGTCCTGAAGGCTGGGGTTTCACCTAACTTCTGTTACAGTGTCCCCCTGCACTCACTCTATTGCTTTGCTCTTTTGGGGGATGGGCACCATTTTCCCACCTATGATGGGAAGTGTCATTTAGTTCTCATACAGAAGGAGAGTCAGATCAAGATCTGCTGAGGAATAAGCAACTACAATCAACAGATGGCCCTGGGGATGCTCAGCAGCTGATATAAGTGCAAAGAGTCAAATCATCCAAGATTGATCATGCCATGTCTGCCATTTCCTACTCCCAAACTCAAAGCTGATGAAACAATTTAGAAAGTCACCATTCTTCAAATAGGCCCATATGCCCAAACTCCCATTTTTGAACTCGAGGAGGATAATGATTGCAGCATCTTTCCTGGAGATAAAGAACTGTATTTTCCATTTTTCTTCACTGGAACTCAAAGCCGGGAGTTAAGTTTCAGCAGAAGCTGACATTGATTGTGTATTCTTAATTCCCACTGGATTTATCACAGATGGGATGGCCCAACATCCAAGTGTTTTCCTTTCACTTAGGAATTTTATTCCTATTTTTCATTTTTCTTTTTAGTGTGCCCAATGTTTTTATTACTCCTAAAATGATTTGTTGGTGTAGGATTTTTTTTCCCTTTTGAATAAATTCTGGAAAATCACAGTTTTAAAAGAGTAAAAGGAATTAGAAGTCACATTTTGTTTATGTGCATATTTAAATGGACTAGTCTTAAAGCTGAAAATTTAGGGTAAGAAAGAAAAATAACAGACAAGGTTGAAAAATAGGTTATTATTCAGGGATCAGAGACCTCTAAGGGCTAATCATTGACTGCTTTTATTATGCAAAACGGCATCTGGTGTTCAGCTTCCACATTTGGAAAAAATGTTGTCTAATGAACCTCCTATTCTACATTTTCTTCCTACTTTTAAGATCCTGTTAAGCTCACTGATTACTTATCTGCAGTAAGAATCAGAGTTTTAAAAGGAATTAAATGAATCCATCCAAAGGTACAGAAATGTAAATCCAGTTATTAGTTAGGCCATTTGACAGCATTAGACAACCCATTAGTTTGCTTTTTTTTAGGAAGAGCAAGAGATGCACAGATGTGAAAGGGGAAAAGTGTCACAGTTTTGACTTACTTTCAGTCTTTGCTGCATGGTGTGTTGTGCTTTGTACTCAGAAACAAAATCCAATCTAGTGGGGAAAGCCCAGTGAAAGACAAAGACTGTAATGCCATTTTACTTCAGTGTGAGTGGTTTTTTAGGAGACCTGTCATATCCATTAGAGCTGTTGCAAGCAGGACAGGTAGTGACATTGCTTGTGGATTATGTGATTCAGCAACTCCGATTAAGAGCCAATATATTTACCCCAATTCTGTTCTCCTTCTTCCCTTTTCCTGCAGTACACATCACTGAAGAGCAGTAATGAGAGCCAGGCAGGTCTTTTACATAGGACAGCAGGGACATGAACTCTGTATGAGACAGATGAGACAGGGTCAAGGATTGGAAGGGATATAGTCTGGGAGATCATGGTTTGTTTAGCCAAGCACAGCCAGAGGCTGGGCAGAGATCGAGAACAGCTGTGAAGGGCTTGGGAATGGTGGGGGATGAGAGGCTGGACAGGAGTCAGAGATGTGCTCCTGCAGCCCAGAAAATAAATCATGTCCTGGGCTGCATCAGAAGAGGCGTGGCCAGTAGGTTGAGGGAGGAGATTGTCCCCCTCTACTCTGTTCTTGTGAGACCCCATCTGCAGTGCTGCATCCACCTCTGCAGCTGCAGCCGCATAGGACATTACTTGTTCTATGTAAGAAGGATGTGGACCTACAGGCCAAGTCCAGAGGAGACTAGAATGATGGTCAGAGCAGGGCTGAAGCACCTATGAATGCCTGAAGCATCTCCTATGAGAACAGGCTGAGAGAGCTAGGGCTGTTCCCAGAGAAGAGAGGGCTGTGGGGTGGCCTCATAGCAGACTACCAGTACATAAATTGGGGCTACAGAAAGCTGGAGAGGGACTATTTATAAGACCATATAGTGATAGGAGAAGGTGAAATGGTTTTAAACCAAAAAAGAGTAGGTTTAGAGAAATATTAGGAAGAAATTCTTGACTGTGAGGGTGGTGAGACAATGGCACAGGTTGCCCAGAGAATTTGTGGATGCCACGTCCCTGGAAGTGTTCAAGGCCAGGTTGGATGGGCCTTTGAACAGCTTGGTCTAGCAGAAGGTGTCCCTACCCATGGCAGGGGAGTTGGAACTTGATGATCTATGAAGTCCCTTCAAACCAAAGCCATTCTATGGTTCCATGGCTTTACATTACATGTTCAAGTCAAAAGCATTTAGACTGTAAGGAAATATGGCTGTGACTCCAGCCTGTAATTCCTTGTCTTTAAATGAAACAGGAACCATCTCATGGAATCATCTCATGGAACAATAAAAGACATGCCAGGAAAATACTGTCAGGCTTTGATATTGCCCTGTGAAGGCAAACTTATCTGTGGGTCACTCCAGCAACCATTCCATTGAGCAAGCACTTATTGTGCTACTTACTACTTATTGTGATCACAATAAGTCATTACTTATTGACATGATATGGGTTTCAAACAAACAAAAAAAGCCAAAAGATACAGTGCACAGCTTGAGTTTTGCAAGTTCCAGGATGCAGGGAAACCAAACACCATTTCCTCTCCCCACTGACAAATTTATATAAGCTCCTAGATATAGGGTTTGAACTCTCAGAGGGATTCATCTGACCAAGAGACACCTAAATATGCTCATCTAATCATGAACTAGTTATTTAATGGATAACCTGCTACCAAGTGACTCAAATAGGTCAGCTGAATCCCCTTCTAAAAGTATTTATATCTCTCTGTTGACTACAAAGTAAGTCTCAAGTGACAAGTGTAGATGTAGATGGCTACAATGAAAATGTCTAAAGTTAATGAGATGAATCTCAACCCTAAGTGTCCTACCTACTCAGGAACAGAAAAAGAGTTTGAGAGCATCTTAATAAAACATATAAATGAAAATGTTACAGTTGCAACACTAATTCCAAATGTTCCCGGAAGTGAGAATGTAAAGATCTGTCAGAAAAAGTTTAACTACTCTTAGAAAGGACTGACAAGTTGACAGTACTGTTGCTGCTCCTGTAGCACTGTTGCCACAAGTACAGCACTACCCACAGAGAGGGGATGAGAACTGGGGGAGCTATGTGCCATTCTGACAGTCACAGTAACACCCCCTGATGGGTTTAGATCTAATGCATTGGCAAAGAGGTTCTCACATTAAGTGACATGATCAGCATGCAACATGAGCTAGCAGAACTCATTTTTCCATTTACTTCTTTCTAATTCTAGTTTCTTCAAAATAGAAGAAAGGTACAGTGATGCCTGGGAACTTAGCTTCATATTAGATCCATTGTTAGTGTTTCAAAATTATCTACACACTTGTTTTATTTAGTGACCAACAGTCCTTTTATTCTTAATTAAAGTTATTATTTCATTTCATCCCTATTTCATTTTCATAATAAATCAAGAAGATAGGACATTTTTTATAAATCATTTTGTTCTTTGGGGAACCCAGGCTAAAGTTATATACCTTGATTTGAAATATATCATAAAAGACAATTCAGTTACTGATGAGGCATGAATGTATCTAATGACATACTCTGCAGGGTGATTTGTTTTAATTGTCACAGTGGGACCTGTTATTACACAGTGGTAGAATGGGTCACTGCATTATAAAATTAAAGCTGATGCAAGGCATTCATTTCTAGCTTATTTGTAAATTCAAGTATTTGGGATAAAAATATTCTGACTGTGGAGTCAGTGTATGGCAATATGCACAGCAGTGGCAAATGTGTCTTAATAATAAACAGCTGTGTGGGGTCAGATGTTAAGGAAATGCAAGGGAGTGGCACACTGGGATTTTGTCATATGTGCATTAGCCCAAATGAAGTCAAGGGAAAAATATCTGAGAGTAGGAATAATTTCTATTGCCAGAGGTTACTCTTCAAGGACAATTAAATGTGCTGGCTCATATTCATGTTGCTGTGCCACAGGATGTGCAAAATAAGCCAAAACCTGCTTTAGAATGGAAAGCATCACAATAACTTTGCTCAATTTCAATTTTCAAAGTTTAAAAGTTAATTAATTACTGAATCAATGAAGAAAGGATGGCTTTTCTGGTTGTTTGAGATTTTTGTTTGGTTGTTTGGGTTTTTTTGGTGCTTGTGACTTTCATTTCTGCTTTGTGATTAGATATAATATTTTGCACCCAAAAGTATTTCAAAAGCATGTTGTCTGTTATGTATCCATCTGCTGGTCCTTACTAAACTGGCAGGATTTCAGTGATGTGAACATCTCTGCTCAGTTCCCACAAAAATGAAAATAGGAACCTCACTTCTCAGTATCTCATATAGTATTATTAGTTCCTGTAAACATAAACAGGAAGATTATTTTAGGGAGCAATCAAAATTAGTGTTGACACTAATTTAATTTAAATCTTTCAGCTGACCTCAGAGAGCCAGAATCTTTGTCTACTTTTCCAAATTCCATGATTTTTTCAATGAACCAGGGCACAAGACATTGGAAAAAGCTATGTCCAGAGATCATTTTAATTAGTACTTAATACAAAATTTTGTGTTATCTATTTGCCCCACTCTAAAATAACTTTGTTTTGCAGCTGAAATACTGTAATTTACATGGAACTGGCAAGTAAACTGAAATCTTTAATGGACTGTCCACTTTCCAGAAAGTGAATCTTGATTTGAGTGATCTTAGGTCAGGTACTTTAAGATAGAGGTTACCCTCTGTCTTTTGTAAAAGCTTACTGCTATTAAATCCTATGCCGGGATTATTAAAACACTAGGAATAATGCAACTTCTGATACCAAGCTGCAGGAATGAGCAAAAATAAGAAAAAAAAGTTTTCTTTAGAAATTTTTTCTCCTATTTTTTTACAACTCCAGGGAATAAATAACTGTTTCCTTAATGGAAGTCTTTATTCACCTACAAAATATTGCCAAACCTCAGGGTTGGTCTATATGTTTATATAGACATATCCATAAATGTGTACATTTATAAGCAAACATGCTTATCCAGGGAACCACAATACCAACAGTGGATCAGACCTAGGTCAACACCTTTCTGTTCCTGATTCTTGCTTGCTTCTTTTTCTGTGTGCTGTAGCAATCAGGACTGTACTACTCTGCTGGGGCTTCACATCCAAAAAAGCTGACTGCTGTTGAACAATCTCCAGTGCCTTGATTCAGCAGAAACATCACTGTGCAATCCAGTGTCCATGTGCACTCCTATCTCCTAGAGTAAAAATGTGATTATTTTATGTCATAGTTTTAGAAAATAATTTTTTGCTAGTGCCAAACAGTCAAATTATGGCACCTACTAAATAGCAATGCTGTTTGTGGTAGTAACCAAAATTCTCAGGAAAATAATTTTGTACTACCATACTGCATTATTGGACTTGCTCCATGCAGCTGACATCAAACTACTATATTTCTTACTTTTCTTTCTCATTTCTCATTACTTCATTATGATAAAAAATCTAGTCATATAACCAGAGGTGGGAAAGATCTAGGTAATCATTAGTGCAGCAAAATCTTTCTTCCTTTCTTCCATCTAGCTTTAAATAGGGTTTAAAATGAGATTCTATACATGTTTTTTGAAAGCTACAAAACATTACTGATTTCTCAGTTTCACTTTTTCAATCTTGGCAGGGGTCAGTTCTTAGTACTACAAATACGTTATAAAGGGTTTGTCCCTTTCCGTATGAGATTTAAGGTGTAAGAAGTGAGGTTTAGTCTCGTTCTCATATTTAAATCAGAAGGAACCTGTAGAATAGCTGTGGTTTCTCAAACCTGAAAATACACGCTAAAAAAATTTCCTTCTCTGTTATCCTTAATTTTAATCTTTTTGGTTGAATTTGTTACTAAAATCATACAAATTTAGATTTTTAAAATTTGTATTGAGTTCACTTATGATCCTGTTAATTTCTGCCATCTTATCTTCTATGGAAGTTTCTCTGAATTACTTAATCTTTAAAAATATTATCACCTTTTCACTATCTCACATTGCTTTTTCAGTTCTTCTCAGCAGACTGTAGAAAATTAAAGGAGAGATGTTACCAGCAATGACAACAACCTAGGACCTGCAGATAGAACTACTTTCCTTTCCCATTTTGGATGAATTGTGAATTTCTGCCTTTTTTAGAGGTACCTGACAGCATGTCTGTTTTCTTCGCAAGGCAGGTCACCTAACAGGTCAATCTATTATTGTCCTGAATTGAGTTTGCTTTGTGGAATTGTTCCTTGCCCTGATGTTTTTGTGGTCTCTCTCTGTTGCCTTTCTTTAGTTTCACACGTTTTCTGGAAAAACAGCAACAAAAAATGTATTATTAGGTTTAATAATACAGCTTTATTAGGAATACCTCAAGTAAGCCATTAGCTTTTGTTTCAAACTGTTGTACAAGCCAAAATGGATTCACACTAGAGCACAATGGTGACAATGAAATTTGTGGACAAGATTTTCTTTTAAAATATCAACATCTGATTTCTCACTTATCAAGCCCTGGGCAGTCTGTGGAATCCTTTACAAACTTGTTCAGTTATATATAGTAAAATATTATTAAAAAAATGCAAATATTTTATTGTGCTTTTCCCTTCTAATGTGAGATGCTATACGAGGCAGGCACCTTTTTCTCAACATGATCCTACAGCTGCAGCAACAGATATCTGTACATAGTAAGAAAGCAGCAACATACAAGACCTGGTATCTTGGGTTTAACTGCCTTCTTTGGCATCTCTACTAATTTTTCTGCTTTGAACATTTGCTCATCTGTGAGAACTATGGTTAGGGGTAAAACAAAGGCAAAACAACTTTAAGCTTATGAGTTACAAAGATAGTTTATTCAAACACAAAAGGAGAGAAAAGAAAAAAACTTGAAATGTGAAAAGCACCTCCCCTCCTCTCCACAATCTACTCATTTCTTGCAAAACAACCCATACATGTCAATGTCTTAACCTACAGCTGCCCGCAAATGCTGCAGGTGTCTACTTTTCAGGTTGCTTGGGGTACTATTTTAAAATGCTTATCTAGTATCTAGCGAAGATTCTCTCAGTCTACACCTTAACTAGAAACAGCATTCTCTAATACTACTAAGAAATAGTCTATTCCTTCCATGAAATCTATTCTCTCTCTCTCTCTACAGCAGTATCTGTCTGAAGGAGGGAAGCGGTTAAGTTCTTATCTTGGTTTTCTCGCAGCAGTTTATGGTGTTACATTTCAAAGCTGCGCCTCTGGAGACCGGGGGCCCAGGGCCCTGCCCCACACCGCTGCTGGCTGTGCTCTGGGACCGAAGATTCTCTTTGGGGGACTGGGGGCCCAGGGCCCTGCCCCACACCACTGCTGGGATCTCTCTGCTGGCTGGGGTCCCTGGGACCCTTCCAGGCTTCCACACGGGCCGCCCCCCCCCGGGACACAGTCCGGGGGCCCCCTGTTCAGCTGCCGTCACTGTTGCAGCCAAGCCTCCCCCACCTCTCTTTCCCCCCCCGCCTCTGCTGGCAGCGGGGAGAGGGGCAAAAAAGGGAAGGCTCTCTCCACCTCCTGGCCAGGCCCTGCCACCTCCTCCCCCCCGCAGTGGGGGAGGGTGGCCAAGGGCTGATCCACCCAGGGCTAACTGCCCCCCAGGCTCCCGTGGGCCGTGGGATTTGAGGCCAGGCCCCTTCGAAGCCTCCCCCTCCCTCTCGGGAGAGAGAGAGACTGTGAGGCCCAGCCCCTCCCCAGGCCACCCACAGCCATGGAACGGGTGGCCCTCACGTTACCTTCCTGACGGCCAGAAAGCAGAAAGAGGGCACTTCCTGAAAACTTCCAATATTTAACCCCTTTGCCTGTGTGTTCATGCAGACGTAACTTCCTAGTTCACAATTCCCTAGTCCAACCCATGACACCTGTTGTACAAGAACTGATTATATACTTTGCAGTTACTGGTACAAACCAGGTACATGCAAAATGGGGTTTAGGTGAACTGCTCTCTAGAAAACCCCATTGGCTTCGGTGAACAATAAGGAAAGTTCAAAGGTAGAATTTTACCTAACAAACATCTCAAATGAGATTCTTCTTGTTGTAAAAAAACATATGCCACCATGATTTTGAAGTTAGCATTCAATTCTGTGGTGTTGGTTCATCCTAAAGATTTTTTTACCACAACCTACTGCTCAAAACTGTGCATTGAGATTTTCTACAACCTGCTCTGAAGGAGGTGTTATCTTTTGCTGCAGTTCAGTGTTCTTTATTACAAAAGTTCCAAAGAATAAATGTGAAAGGCTTCGCCCTTCCACTCCTCTAACTCACAGTTTGTATGGCAAAAGCCTTACCATGTTATTAAAATAGAGAGCAAAGCAATGTGTTTAGTACAGAAGTCTCAATACTGTCAACTGTAAGATAATCAGCATATTATTCAAATCTTCCCACTGAAATAATCTCTGGAAGGCTTGATGAGGAATCATTTCTTTGTCCTAGTAGTGCTTACCTCATTTTCAGTAGTATTCTCTCATCCTATTCATAAACCAGATTAACTCTATTCAGAAAATAATAAGCCATTAATTTTGCTGTCAACAGCAATTGTTAGTTTTATGCCTCCTTCACAGTACCATATAATTAAAATTTGTCTGCAAAAGATTCATACAAAATAAATGTAGATGAGATATAAGTAATTTTGGGCTGACAAAGTTTTCTGAGGAATTGATCTAAACCATTACTTTATATTGAATTTAATGATCATGAAGTGATTGACTGACACAAATGAACAACTTAGTAAACCCTCTCCCTCATGACACTGAGTTAGTTATCACTTGCCTTTCTCAAATTACAGGTTCCTTCACCCTTAATCCTCTATATCCAGGATTGAAGTGAATTTTTAAAATTCTTCTCTTAAGGCTTTTTAAAATACAAAAAACTTAAAAGATTGTTAGTGCTGAGGGTTCTTCAGCACTAAAATATCTTGTCTTTTCTTCTTGCCTTACATCTTTGGAGCTTTTCCTTATATTACAGAAACAAAATATTATGCTATCTCTATCAACTCTGCCCTGTGTTTCTTCCCAGGTAGCCTCACCATCATGTGGCTCTATCCTCAGTCAGAAGTTCTGAGTACTGGGCCATTTTTCATGAGAAACACCTGCAAACAATAGTGCTAAACAGCTGGGGTAGGAGGGGGAGTGGTGGTGGTAGGTATTTGTTCACAACTCTGCAGCATCAACCTATCAGTTATTTAGTAAAACTTAATTTGAGGTATGATTTAGCTTGTTCAGAAGAAAGAAAACAGTTAATATCTGCACTAAACCTCTGAAATATATATTCAATACGTCAATAGATTAAACATACGTTCTAATGCTTCCTATAACATAAATTATCTGTTCTTTGCTTCAGGTTCTTTCTGTCATTTATACTATTTGTAAAAACAGATATGATAAGTTTATTCCCAGATGTCGATTCATGGGAAGGGAAGGGAAGTATAGTCAATAGACATAAAACTGTTAGAATGAGCAGAATTTAGTCAAAATCAGCAAAACCTAAACTCAAAAAGAGTGGTGCTCTGAGTACAGCATGAGCCAAAATCTCACCTTTTAGTTGTTAATCCTCTTGAGGCATTTAAACTAGAAGTAGGCTTTCCATCTCCACAGCCTGAAACACTGAATAACCAAAACAGTAACAGGAAAAGAAGTTGCAAGTTTGCATTAGTTCTTATACATAATAATAGCCCTGGGTTCTTGTCTGTTTCTGCTGCTTTTGCACCACCTCTGGCATTCTTTCCTTTAATATAAAATGCATAAACAGATGCTGGAGCAAATATTTCTTGTGCCTTCCTTCTGTCATAGTCAACTAATTTCTTTGATGTGGTTGGTGAATCAAGTTTCTTCTTGCATGTTCACTTCTTGGCTTCCTGGAATGATAAACTTTCTATTCCTTGAAAGACTTGGGCCAGCTTCAACAGCAGTGGTGGAGGCTGATCATGTAACAATCACAGCTCTACAAGATCTGTGTCTGGATCACCATTTCCAGGTAAAATTCTGATTATAAGGAATTAGTTTGACTATGAGCATCCTGTTTGATATCAGGTACATTGTTTCAGGTCAGATATTCAAAGACGCTTAGATTCTTACTGTAATCACACGTTATGTGACATTTAGACAAAAAATCCCAAGGATATAAATTTTGTCTTCTCTATACAAATTATGGGACACTAAGATATCCAAATGACAGAGGTTGTTGAAGAATTCATCCTGAAGAGTTTACTAATGAACAAGTCCTCTTTCCTTAGTGACTCATAAGGCAATGTTTAGATTAAGTTTTATCTGAACTATCAAGGATAAATTGAGAAGTATAAGACAGTATCATCCCCATCCCCTTTCATCTTCCTATGTCTTGACTAATTTTAATAAATTGTGAAAGCTCTCCTGAAATGTCATGAGTATCTAACATGTCTTAGGAAAAAATCTCTTATTTTCAAGGTTGTCTTTTCATTGGTTTCCTGACAATGATGAAAAGCTACCAACCTGGAGGAAAATATCATAAATATGTAACTAAGAGTTATTTTTTTCGCTGTTCAGTTCTCTTGTGCGTTCTTTGCATATCACATTGAAAGATATGTCAATTCTGAATGTTCACTATTTACTATTAACAGCTCTCTATTTTATTTATATTTCATGGCTCTCATTTTTGCTTGTAGACTGTGGAGATCCACCAAGTTTCTCTCTACTCTTCTTTATCATTTATATGGTATTTCAGCCTCTACATATTATAGCTTACATATTTTCTTTTCTTCTGTGATTTAATGTTTCTAATCTCAAAGCAAATACCACTAAAAACAAGCCCTTTACTCCCTTCCTGCTTACCAGTTTCTCCTCTTAAATCTATGACAGCAGTAATAAAATTAAAGGAAATATAATTTTTTCTTAAAACATGTCAGCAAAGTCATAACAGTAGGATTTTTTTCTATTGAAAATATTATCGCTCTTCACAACCATTGATTCAAAAAGAAGGCCAAATTAATAATATCTCTATAATATCCATTTTTTCTCCTGGATGGGGTTATGAAATAGACTCTCAAACTGCACTTGAATCATACACTTAATTGATACTGGACACTTCCTACTGTCCAACACTTTTTCTGCTGAGATCCCTTCCAACACAAACTGTTCTACAATTCTATAACTTGGAATGGATGTACACCATATGAAAGGGCTGGTTAAGAGAGGCTGAAGCCCTAGGAAAGGATTGCACAGCCAGAGGAAACATCTGCAGATGTCAGCAAAGACAAAGGGACTTGTTTGGAAAAGATAAATCTTTACATGGTTCAAGCCACTTTGTTCCTGTTCTAGGAAATTCAGTTTTTATATGGAATGTGACTAGCTGTGGATGTTGTTTACCTGGATTTCAGTAGAGTATTTGACTGTCTCCCACAGCACTCTCCTGGAGAAACTGGCTGCTCATGCCTTGGACAAGTACATTCTTCAACGGGTTTAAAAATGGCTAGAAGGCAGGGCCCAAAGATGATGGTGAAAGGAGTTACATTCAGTTGGTAGCCAGTCAAAAGTTGTGATCCCCAGGGCTTGGTATTGGGCCAGTCCTGTTGACCATCACCATCAATTACCCAGAGAGCATCAAGGGCTGCCTCAGTCAGTTCACAGACAACACCAAGCTGAGTGAGAATGTTGATCTGCTGGAGAGTAGAAAAGCTCTGCATAGGAATCTGGGCAGGCTGGATTGATGGGCTGAGGCCAGTTGTATGATGGGTGCTGGTTGACAGCAGCTGAGCATGAGCTAGCTGTGCCCAGGTGGCCAAGGAGGTCAATGGCATCCTGGCCTGTATCAGCCATAGTGCGGCCAGCAGGGAAGGGCAGGGACTGTCCCTCTGTACTCAGCACTGGTGAGGGTGCACCTCAAATTCCGTGTTCAGTTCTGGACCCTTCACTAGAATAAGGACATTGAGGTGCTGGAGTGTGTCCAGAGGAGGGCAACAGAGATGGTGAAGGGTCTGGAGCACAAATCCTATGTGGAGCAGCTGAAGGAGCTGCAGGAGATTGGACTTTTCTCCTAAATAACAAGCCACAGGACTAGAGGAAGTGACCTCAATTTGTAAAGGAAGGCTTATATGGGGTATTAGGAAAAATATCTTCACTATAATTGTTGTCAAGCATCAGTACAGGCTGTCAAGGGAAGTGGTTAAGTCGCCAATCCTGGCAGCATTTAAAAGACCGTGTAGATGTGGCACTTAGGGGCATGGTTTAGTGGTGGACTTGACAATGTCAGCTGTTAGACTTGATGATTTTAAAGGTGTATGATTCTAGATGAATACACTTTCTAGAAAGGTCATAATTCTGCAGAGGAAGTAGAGAAGGAAAAATAAATTAGATTGAAGTGGTCAATGAGCTCAGAAAATAAGACAGAAAGAAAGAATGCCATAGAATAAGAAATGAAATTTTCATTGTTTTCCCAGGATTATAAATGAAATGAAGATGAATTTGAGCCTGCACCTCCCATGGTTGAAGATAGGGATCTGACATTAGTATATGGGCCCTTCTCAATCTCCTTATCATAGCTCCCCATGAAAAGTCAGCTATTAAACCTCATCGTTCAGTGTGAAGAACTCATTCAACTGGAACTATTACTAATTTGGACTCAGATCAGATGTTTCTTGCAGTGATTGTTTTTCGTAAATTTGTTTACTAGATTGTCTTTTTAAGATGACACTTTACAGAATTATTTGATTTCAGATTCTGAAAATATGTTTCATCTCTTATTCTCAAATACTGATTGTTTATAAAAAAATTACATTGCTTTTTTCTAAAATATTTATTTTACCGTTACTATGGTGCAGAGCCTAGGGGAAAAACAATTCTCATCTGATAAAACACTTGAACAGGTTGTCCATGTTGCTTTATCTCTCCATCCTTAGAGAGAGTCAAAACTCACCTGGACAGTGCCATAGGGAGCCTGAACTTAAATTAGTCATCTTTTGAGAAGAGGCTGAGCACCCCAGAAAATCAAAGGAGGTGATTGTAACTCTCTGCTCTCATGAGATCCTTCCTAGAGTATTGTGTCCAGCTCTGGGATTCTCCGAGGCAAAAATGGACTTCGACCTTTTGGAGGGGTCCAGAGGAAACCACAAAGATTTCCTCCTATGAGGAAAGACTGAGAGAACTGGGATTGTTCAGTCTGGAGAAGCAAAGGCTTCAGGGTGACCTAACTGAAACCTAGCATCCAAAGAGAATCTGTGAGAGAGATGGGGCCAGAGAATTTTATGGGGCCTGTTGCAACAGGAAAAGAGATAAATGTTTCAACTGAAGGATGGTCAATTTAGATTAGCAATTAGGAATAATTTTTTTTACAATGAGGGTGGTAAAACACTGGAACACATTTCCCAGAGAAGTGGTAGATGCCCCATCCCTGGAGATATTCAAGGTCTGATTGGATGGGGGCTCTGGGAAACTGATGTAGTTAAAGTGTCCCTGCTCATTTCAGGGGTTGGACTAAATGACCTCTAAAGGCCCCTTCCAACCCAAACCACTCTATGATTCTATGATCCCATGGGACCCCTTCTAAACTAACTGTCTTGTGAGCCTACGATTTGTGTTCTCAGTGTGAAGAAATCAATTTGACTTTTTCAACTGTATTTCTTGATCCAGTGTGATGCAGATTGGCTAATCTTCTGGAAGCTGTAAAATATGGGTTTCTCTGGACAATGACTTCCCTGATTTAGACCTTTGCATCTATAAATCCCAGAAATAATGTCTATGGTGTAAAGTCGCTGTTCATAGCTTCAGAAATAGTGAACTGAAGAATATTGCTTCACAGAATGAATATAGACTAAACCTATATAACTAAATGG
Source organism: Nicator chloris (assembly GCA_013400495.1). Lineage (NCBI taxonomy): Eukaryota > Metazoa > Chordata > Aves > Passeriformes > Pycnonotidae > Nicator > Nicator chloris. Next base: position 19,949 of record WAAE01000573.1, read on the forward strand.
AATGTACTTAAAAGGCATAGTTTTTTTTAGCAAAGAATTGTATGGCTTTTCTAAATAATTCTAAAAAGATATACCATAAAAATCTGCTACTCCATTAAGTTCTATGGGCACAGGGGAAAAAATGGAAGGAGGGAAGG
>WAAE01000574.1:0-26116 GCA_013400495.1 Nicator chloris
AAAAAAAAAAATCTCTCCATATTTAATTTCACATTTAGTGGGACACCTAGATTTGTCAGTACCCAAACGAGTCTTTTGTCTCGGTTTTCTCCTGTAGTCTTGGACACTGCAGCTGCCTGCAGCTTTACCTTTCTTTCCTCACCTCCACTGAACATAGCACACAAAATTTTAACAGATCTTTCCTTTCAGCTCTTGGACTTCTCCAAAAGTATCAGTGCAATACAGTGTCAATGGACCATGTGTAAATAGTCCATTTCTAGGAAAATTAGCTGATTATTATTGGGGGAAATCTTTCTGTTACATATCTTGACTACTGAGTCTGAATTAACAGAATATTTTCCATCTAGAATACACTGAACTGGTTCTATGGGACAGCTCCCACCAGCAGGTCAGACATTTCCTCTTAGCTCCAGAATGAACAAGGTGAACCTGTGAAGGACTTGCCAGGGTCTGTGCAATTTTGTTGGTTTTGTAAGGGAAGAGGCACCTTCTCTCTAAGTCGTCCACCTTCCTTCATCAAAATGAGAAATACACGTGGTAAATAGTCCAGTTCACTATTTCATAAATACCCACCCCGGCAGTCTGACAAGGATGTCTGAACTTACAACATCTAGAAAACTACTGAAACAGAGAAATAATATTTATATCAATATATGTCTGCTTTCCCTCTCCTTTTTAACAAGGAGGAGCTCTGCCTGAGATTTGTAACAGAGCCCACTCATTTTTATGTATCTGTTCCCTTCTGGATGGGACTGGATCTGGAAGTTCAAGCTACAAAAATATAATTTCAAGTTTATATGCCCAAACAGAAGGGAACTATTGTTATTTAATGATGAAAACATACGGTGCTTATTGCTGTTGTGGAAACTAATTCTTTAACACTTTATCAGTTAGCAATGTGCTGGGCATATCACACTGTACTGCATTTTAGTGACTGAGTGCTGGCAAGCTTTTCTAGATTAAAAACCAGATAAGGTATGGAGTCTGGCTATCTTTATTTCTCTCTATAAACAGAAAATTGGACCAATCACAGCATGAGTGTCTTTAACCTAAAGCTCAGGGAAGGAGGAAAATTTGATTATTTGTATTTATTTGTACTAAAAATTATATAAATGTAATTCATACACAATCCATGTCTTGTTGACACAGCTGGAGGAGTATAAAAGGGCTATAGTGTAAATGAGAAATAGGGATCTTGTAGTTTATAAAGAGATGGTTTAAGAAAGACAATGTGTTTTTTCTCACTGTTTAAAGCATTTTAACATGTATGTCATTAAATTTTCTATTGCAGTCCAGACTCTAAAACTGAATCATAAAGTTAACAATAGAGTCATAAAGCAAAATTACATCAATTATACAACAAGGGGAACTTGAGTCTAAACCACAGAAACATAACTGAATTGATGTTTTCCAGAACTACTCATAAGAACTCCCATAAGCAAGACTTTTTTCTAAATTCTTTTCTGAATATGAGATCATTAAAAAAGTTGTAACTAACTGGTACTGCTAGGACAGTAGCACAGAGATGGAGAACAAGCAGGTTCAGCAATAGCAATTAGATGGTCTGATCTCCCTTTTGCACTCATGTCAGGACACATACTCCTATCATGAAACCAGTAGAAACAGATCAAGCTGCTTCCACCAGAGCATGAACACTTCCAGAAGCTGCAGAAGTGCTTAATGTCATGTGAGGGTTTCCAAGTTATATTTAATATATACAGATATAATGGAATATGCTTCCATTGTCATTCCATTAGGGTACTTCTCTGTGAAAGTGCTAAAGAATGAGGATAAATAGCTGCAGAGGACGTAGGCCACATCTTTGAAAGAAATCTGAGATCTTCTTGAAAAAGCTAAGAGCCCGAAGTCTAAATTTATACTGCACTGCCATAATTTACACAGGCTGCACAACTGATTTCCAAGCAGCCCTAAGCATCTCTCCTTTCCAAGGAGAGATGCTTAGGGCATGAATTTCCACGTATCTCTCCTTTCCACAAGGAACTATTGCAATGCCAAATGTAAAACCTAGACATAAAATCTGGGACATAAACGGGAATGTACAAGAATGCTGGCCCAAAATGAACTTCATGATGTGGACTTGTTCCACTTAGTAACAATCAGGAACCGTAGGAGCTGAATGACAACTTTGCAGACCTGAGTATGGATCCTTTCCTTGGTGCTGATATTTCTTCTCCATTTGAAAGCTGTGGGATTCTTCCTCAGCTGCAAATGACCCCAATTTTTACCTTGCCTCAAGTAGAAAGCAATGTTTTTCTTCACTGGAACTTTCATTTTGGGGATTTCAAAGTCCTTCAGAAACATAAAGGAATTTCAACTTACAAGCTTCTCTGAGGGGGAAACATTCCTACAAGGATTTGATAACTATGATTCAGGCAAAAGCACTGGTAGAGAACAGGAACATGAGACAAGGGCGCTATTCACTGCAGAATGTAAGAGCAGAAAAATATTCTTTAGGCCTAGGCAGCCACCACAAGTCTTGCATAAAATTTCTTTTTCTCTCCGGGCTTCAGAAAATACTTTGTCTTAAAATATCTGAAGGGCTTCGGTGTTTCTCTCCCAGGATGAATGAGAAAGAAATATTTTAGGAGGCAGTGTTATTATGTCACAGAGTCCTTTTCCTACAAAGTTTTTCTTTTAAAATCTGAAGCTACTTTCTGCTTCATTTCTAAGGATCAGAATCCATGTCCATCCCTGCAGAGCAGGGCCAGCTGCCCATGCTGCCTGTTGGTAAGCACAGGGATCTCACTGATCACTGCAGCTCTGATTGCCCCTGATACTTCCAACACACAGAGGGACCAAGGGTAAGCCACCAAAAAACCACCAAGGACACAACTTTACTACTTCCCTTTGCCCTTGGAGCATACCTCCCACCTGTGTCCATGTAAAGTTCACAAAAAAGGCATACGGAGGCACAGGTGAGGATCCAAAGCTGCATCCACTGCAGACACTGCAAGGAAAATTTTACATGATAATCTAAATTCCACTTGAATCTCAGTGACAAAATTAGTCTCTGAACTTGCTGAAAAATGGATTAACAGTGACATATCTCTCAAATTACTTCTCTCAATTGGAAAAATTGTTCAAGTTTTTCAAAGTTATTGGAGGGGGTGTTTTTTGTTTGTTTGTTTGTTTTTCAAAGGTAGTTTTGAGGACCTGTGTAAAACAAAAGTGCTTGATGTAAAGAACTACTGGCCTGAGTGGAAAACTCTTTTTCGTCTTAGTATTCTTTCCATTAGGCTTGTAGAGACACACTTATTCAACAATTTATTCATAGGAATCTGAGTACAACTGTAATGTGTGATCATTTATTATTGATAAAAACTGTGAAAAGGACAGACACCTACAATGTCTTTCATGTTATTTGCAAAACCTGCCATTCCTGTAAAGTCCACATCAATCAGGTAGTCTCAGTGTGAGGGTCTCAGCATCAGGTCTTAGGCTGAAATCTTTGCTGCCACCTTCAACTGAGTACAAACAGAACAGCAGGAATTTCATTCATTAGCCACATGACTGAGGAATGAGGCTGTCTAAGTAATGACACCTAACTAATTATAAAACCCTTCATGTCTCTGTCATCTAAGAAAATAAGCTACATTCAGATGAGATGGAGTAGTTGAAAGATTATCTATCACCATGGATTATGGCTTTTGCCCACTTGTGACAGGAGTCTGCTTTCTCTTTCTCTCCTTCTCTCTCCTGCCATTAATGTTAGACTGCTTTGCATTACACATTTATCACCAGTTACTCCTCCAATGCATTGCAGATTGAGCATGACCTGTTGATGCACACAAATAACAGACTACTGCTTGATTTGTAGTGTTTTAGAGTAGCTGCTGGGCAGAGATCCACCATAATGCTAAAAAGCAGTTAAAGTAAGATCAGTGACTAAGTAGACCAAAACCACCTGTCCAATAAAGCATACAAAAAGCATATAATAAAGTGAGGGTATAAATGTTGGGCCAAGTATCAAGCTTTTTTTTTTTTTTTTTTTTTTTTTTTAATTCAGGCAAATCCATTTAGCTATTTGGAATAGGAGCTTTTACCCCATCATCAAATGTCATGTTTCTTTCCTTGTCTGATTTAATATTAAAAAATCACTGGGAGCTTTCATGATAGAAATGTATTTCTTGATTACAGGAAGCAGCCCCAACTACCACCTGCAACATTCAGATTTTTCATTAAAAAAAGCTGTCCCTAGATAGAAAATATAGCAGATCACAAATACGCATTTCTGCAGCATTTAAGTCTTGCTTGCATAATGGTTCTGCTCAGTAATTTGCAATGAAATATGCTCCAGGAATGTTAGTTATTATTGGTGCTACACTGCAGGTGGACAATCACCCTTATCTCAACTAATTTTTGACACATAGAATGTGCCCCTGCAATTTCTGTTGACTAAATCTCCTTTGTTTCTTTTATTTCTGTTATTCATTCTCTCTCTTCCAATGTGAATGGTAACCCTCTGGGCTTGTGGCATTTCTGGAAACAATAGGAAACTGGCTTTCTTTTCTGTTAGCCTTCAGACTTCCAGAGTGAGTTGTTACCCACCCCATGGCCTTTTCTTCACTATTGGGTAGAGCATCCCTTTCTGTTCTGCACTGCTGGAACCTGTGGGAGAAGGAACAATTTGGTAACAACTGTGTGAAACAACTGTGCAAGGCTGTTACTATTACAATAGGTTTCTTTAGGATAAACTTTAACTTCCTTGAGCGTAGATGGGTCAGACCATCTTGCCAAGCAACAAAGGTACACCATATTGCTATCATATGCACCAATTTCATTACAAAGACAGAGAAATTGGAGTGTGAATTGGAAAGTGTTAGAAGGATTTCAGTCAGCTGCACTTTCTTCAGCAACTCGAGGGCAAAAGTAGAGTTGGGCATATTTCCTTAAAATGCCTTACTTACTGCCATGCACCATCCTCTTTGTCAAACGTGGCCATTAGCAGCCAGAAGCAAAGCACGAGGTCCTGAATGTAGGAAGTACTAGGACCGTCTTAGAGATCTCTTTTGTTGCTTTGACCTATATAGAAAACTTGTTCACTTTTAACCTCTCTTCTCCGTAAGTATTTTTGCCACCACTGGCCTGTGAATGGGATAGGGAGCAGAAAGTTATTCTGATGAAACAGAAATGTTAGACAAACCTTCTATAAATGCGTAGAGTCACTAGAATCTATCTATTAAATTCGGGGTGGGGGGAAGTGCAAAGATACACAAAATGGAGGAGACAATTTCCAAACACAGCAAAAGAGTACTTGTGGATGTAGGATATGGGGTTATAATTGGTAAAGTGTTTAAGGCTTATGCTCACCAGAAAGCCCCAAGGGAAAGGCACAGCTGCAGGCTGGACAGTTGGAAGTCGGCTGAGGGGTGAGAGGCAGTCAGGAGTGAGGAGAGGTGTCTCAGTATGGTCTGGTGGTGAATGTGCCACGACCTTCCTCGCTAGAAGCGTCTTTAAAAAGACACCTAGATCGATGGAGGTACAGGCACTCTCACGTGCAGCGACCAGCTCTTTGTGCACCCTCAGGTGCAAAGTGATTAGCTCTTTTTTGTACCCTCAGGTACCAAGTGATCAGCTCTTTGTGAGGCTGCCTGAGCAGCAGAGCCACGTTTGTCACTCTGGGTGATGCAGAAGTAAAAACAGCAAGACAGGGTCTTTCCAAATTCCAGGACAGCTTCTTCATTTGACAAACTCTGAAGGAGAAAGATCCCACTGGTTCCAGGTGCAAGGAATTATATAGGGTAGCCAGGGGCGGGGTTTTACAACGTGGCCAATGGGGAAAGGAATTGAGAAAGGAACCAGTCAGGGAAAGGATCCAAAACTGACCAACCAGGGAAAGGGAAAACCAGGAACAAGGGAAATAACCAATAGGGTAAGAAACATGAACATAGAACTGCAAAGACCCATGGGTTGAAGTACTTTTGCTTATCTTGGGCTATAAGGAAATCCCTCAAAATGACTGCCCAAAGGAGAGTCACTGGGAAATGAGGCAGCCTAGGGGCTGCACACTCTCCAAGGGAGTGAATTGTCCCCAGTGATGATCCAGGGACCACCACAGAGAGGGTCAGTTCAGGGACAGCTGGAAGCGAGATTGTGATTGGCTGGAAGAACTTGTGGGCAGTTTAGGAGCAGGAAGCTGATTGGGTAATAGGATGTGTGGCCAGCAGCACTGCAGCGGGGCCAGCCAATGGATGCCTTCTTTCTGTTAAGTTCTGTTAGGCCTCAGTCTGGGTTCAGTTATGTCAGGTAGAGACTAAAGGTATAAAAAAGGGGTGATTTCTGTCATAAAGTTATCTCCTTCGGATGTACAAGGGGGTCCGTGTCGCTTTGTTCCCCATTGCTACATGTGGAGAGCTCCTCTTCTGTCCTGTTGAAGCCTGAAGATACACTGAGAACATGCTCCTGACTGTGTTACCTCACCCAGCACAGAATGAACAGGTACACTATAACATGCAGCATTTTGGACATCAGTGGTAGATTTCTGGGGCAAAAAAAAAAACTTCGGGGGTTTTTGTGTGGAGTTAGTAAGAGACCAGACACTCTCTCTCCATATGTTCCTGTTGAAAAGGATAATTTGTATTTGCAATGCCAAACTTTCCTCTCATCTAAAAAATATTGAATTGCAATAATTTCCCTGTTTAGCTGACAGTAGCTATCTTTGCAATCTGTTGCAACAAGGTATGAAAGCAGCAGCTCTTAACACTCCTTTCAGCTAAGCTGTCTCAGAACAGCAAAGGTTGGGCTGGAAATTGTAGGACATACTCAAAAGCTTCAAATGTAAAGACGCATATGGGCAGCTACAATTGCTATAGTTAATTCTGTCTTCTCCCTTATGATGCTTGTATCCCCAGCCGGCTGTTCTGTTTATGCTGGCTATGACGTTCTGCACCTTTAAGACTGGTTCCGGGAGCAAAGGGGGGCAGAAGAAGGGCACAGTTTGTTTGCAGAAACTGCACTTGCTGCCCCGCATCCTTCTCACAGACTTTGTCTGCAGCATAGGCACAGGGAGAGAGCTCTCCTTTGCTTTAGTTAGTTTTTTAGCTAGCTGAGGCAGAGAAGTTCCCCAGACTGTGGCTTTTCTTTTTCTTGGAGCTGTTCAGCCCTGCTTTGGACTGAAAACTCAGACAAACACCGGGAGCTCATGCCTGTGGCCCACGGGGGCCCGGGACACGGCATTTTCCAGTGCACGAGGGACTGATGAGAGACTGAGTGAGCCGAGCTACACCCCAAATAAAGGATCCTCTTTCTGAATTTGCCATCTTTCCAGAACAAAAACAACAGGTTCCATTGTTTAACATAATTCATTTTTGCATGTTTGTGAGTACTTTGTTGGTTAAATAAACAGGTTTTTCCACTTTTCTCAAAGGAGATTTATGTCTTCTGAACCAGTGGGGGGAGGGGTGGCTTGAATTTGCTTTCTAGAGGGACCCCTTCGAAGTTTCCTCCCAAATTTGCCCTAAACCAGGACAAATACTTTTTGAAGCCCAATGTGCAGCTCGAGAAAGTAGAAAAAACCTGTACTTACTGCATTTTGGTTTCACTTACTCTGTATTTGGATAAACCAGGACACTCTTTTTTCAAAAGCGCTAATAAAAGAAGAAACAGCTTAATAGCAACAGCAAGCAAAAGTGATAAATGTCAGCAGCTTCATCCCTTACCTTGTAATCCACAGAGGCCAAGTGAGAGGATGTCTGAAGGCTGGTTGACACCTGGCACAGCCACATCGCCCTATGGGATGTCACTAGAATTTACTGTTAGAATCCATCAACATTTCTGTCTCTCTAGAATGTGTTTCCTGGCAGAAAATCTTCAGATAAGTCCTGTTCAAATAATTCTTTTGTACTGTTTTACAGAGAGCACAGACCATACCATCCCGAAGTTTAAATCTCCTTGCACCCACAAACCTTTTCATTTATTCTGGCATCATGTGTCTCATCTAGGGTTCAATTAAATCCATAAAGCAGGGCTGTCTAAAGCTTATCTGCCACTTTTAAATCTGCACTTTTCCTCACCTATAATAAAAAAGAGAAAACCAAATTTAACAGGACAAATAGTTATGGAAATCAGGAATCCATTTTAAAATGGATTAAAAGAGGACAGTTTGGAGAATCTGGAAAAGTTATGACTGAGAGGGAGATGCTTAAATCTGGGGGCTAATAGTAGGAAGCAGTAAATTCAGAGAACTATGTTCTAGGAATAAAACTTTTAAAACTGAAAATTAGAAGGACTCTAACAGCAAGGGAAGTTCTGTAAGAAGGTCCCAGATAGCCATTGAGATTATGAAGTTAAATTATTTCACTAGAAGAGATTGAATCATGGAAACTCGGAGTGTGATTTGTTCAAGGGGAGATTGTAAGATACGAAAAGGGTGAGATAGGAGCTTAAAATTAAACCATACATTATCAGGATAAGATCATTTGTTTGGCTTCCTAAAAAGGGGCATGAAAGGAGACAAAACATGGTGAGTTTGTTATGCTCTGTTATAGCAGTATTTAATTAGTTCATTGTATACTTCCCAACTCCACTGTTGCCTGTAGGCAGTGGAAGGAAATATTATTTTCTTGCTTGTTGTCTAACTTTGCTTCTGGGAGACAGAGAAAATTGGTTTTCTTATGAAATGTCAGCAATTAGGTGCCACTGGAAAAAGTCCCTTGGGCAGAATAGTCTGGTGCAGCAGTGACAGCCAGAACCTTTCCAATGTTAGTGCTGTCTCACTCACATGTTCCTAGTCAAACTGTGTTCTCCTGTCGAGGTTAGAAAAAAAAACTGTAACCAGAATCACAAGGACCTTAGGTGACATGTAGCTGTGTGGACAGGTCTCAAGGTCCTTGATGGTCTCGCCCAGATCTGTGGACTAAAGATATTCACCTGTCAAGTTCATTTTGTACAGAAAAAAACCACCCTACCTTGCAACTTAGATTGCAGGAAAGCAGGACATTGATCAGACACACACAGGACAAAAGGTGGAAGCTCTTGAGCTCCTGATGAGGAAAGATGATGGATTCGTTGGTGTTTTGGGCCTTTTTGTATTTGGTTTATTACATTTTTTCTTCATTCCTCCTTCTCAATATTTCCTTCTGAAATCACAGGTAAAACTTATTCTCCTTGTTGTTAAAGAAATCATTATCAGCTCTTTGATGGATCTAATAAGAGCAGACAAATAGTAAGGGAAGAGGAAATCATTCTGCTTTTCTAGTTAGTTGACAATACTGAACATAAAACCTCTTCTACAAGCAGAACCTTGGGGTTCATCTCTGTTTTCCACTGACAATAATAGGCAGCAAATACTTTCACTTTACTTTTACATCCTAATTATATGATATAAAATTAAAGCAAAACAGAATGCATGACAAATTTGCAAAGTCCTTTCCTATGATTTATTGCAAAGTCTATGCCAGCCACAGCAAGGTAACAAAAGGCTTTTGATGTATTTTCAGCTTAAAATAGTCACACCCAGATTTACATTTAATGAGGAATGAATTGAAATCTTCTTTCCATTAATTGTGTGGGGAATTAATGGAGAAGTTTCGCACTGAATGCCCAAAGTCTGAGCTGAGTCTGAGCAAGCTTCATAAGCTCCCTGCTTCTGCTACCTAAATAGTATGAATTATTCAGGGCAAAAATAATCTTATTTCTTTTGGGGTTTTGGTGGGTTAGGTCTAAGGAGAGACCCCAGGTTTGTTTCGTTTTTTTTTTCATTATCATAGTGTTGCCCTGCCTTTTTGGCCAGAGCACAAATACTCTTCATTTTGAAATTCAAAGCATCCCTGGATCATGGCTGGTTTCTCTTTATCTTTACTGCACTCACTTTTTTCAGTGCAATGATAAGGAGGTAGGTTTGCACATATGCATAGGCCCTAATAGCTTCTGAGAATCAGAAATACAGAAATCTAGAAACATATTTTACAAAGGTCTGTAGTTGATACAACATCAAAATGATCTAACAAATTAAAAAAAAAAAAGTTATACAGAAATCTTATTTTGAATGTAGCCATCATGACATTTTCATTTAAATAAATTTCATGAGACAGAATGTGCTATATTGAATTAACACCTTTACAGGCTATGTGCTTTTTAAAGCAAGTACATAAATTAAAAATATCCCTCAGGAGCAAATTCTGCCTTTCTTGAAAGTACAATCTGAAATTTTGTTTTCCAAGTGTCCTTCTTTGCCAGTGATTTTATTTTTTATTATTTATTCTGTGAGGGGTCGAGTTTCATATTCCTTGACAATAATGGGAAAAACCCTCAGTCATTTCAGTGCCTCATCCAAACTCTGTAGCGGCCTTTATGCACTCTTTCCTTTGCTGATGTACATTGCATCCGTTGTAACCATAGTGCAAAGGTCAGGCTCCTGAATTGGATTGCAAAGAAGTTACAAAAAAGAAAAGAAAATCTCTGGCTGAGCGCTCGCTATGTGCCCACTGACACCGCTGGCCGTGCCTGACGCTGCTTGCTGGCCTCACAGCAGCAGTCCTGGCCCCCAGTGCCCTCCAAGGGCTTCTCCAGGGCACCTTCCTGCATCCTTTCAGGCCCTGCAAAGGGCCCACCAGATATCTGCCGAGTGGCTGTTTGCAAGGGCCTGGAGGGACAGCACCAGGGCCAGTGGCTTCCCACTGACAGAGGACAGGCTTAGGCTGGAGGTGTGGAAGAAATTCCTGCCTCTAAGGCTGGTGAGGCCCTGGCCCACGTTGTCCACAGAGGCTGTGGCTGCCCCATCCCTGGCAGAGTTCCAGGCCAGGTTGGATGGGGCTTGGAGCAACGTGGCCTAGTGGCAGGTTGCGGCTGTGCCTTGCCTCTGAGCCCTTGCTCTGATGTGGGACGCCTTGGCTAGCTCCTCTGGCACTGCCACAGTAAGGGGTGCAGCCTCCACCGCCTGCCCAGCTGGGCACGGAAGGCTGAGATTCACCTAGAGAGATCAGGCTATTTACCTTCACTCTCTGAAGGACGAAGGCTTATCTGACGCTGCCAGTGAGACACGGAGGCGACTCTCTGATCTCTTTATATTCCAAGTTTATTATGGTGATCCAGAGGGACCACCACACCCAGAGGGAAAGAGACTCAAAGAGCCCCGAACAATGGGTTGCAGGGGGTTTTAACTGGGGGTGGAGAGTAGGGAAGGGTCAGGTCTCGGTCCAATGGAAAAGGAGTAGGGTGTGGTAAAGGGAATGAAGGATGGGAGCAAAAACCATTCAACTGAGGACAGGGGAGGGATTGCCCCAGGCTGGCCAATCACTCGACGCCCCTCCAAGAACCTTCCAGACGAAGGGAGGAGGGTCGGAGTGACTGGACCAGCACTGAGGGGAGGAGGAATGGGACTGACAGGGAAAGTGCGGGAATATAGGAGGGGTAACAAGGAGACTGACATAAACAGGGGTGTGTATAACTGGGGAACAAACCGTCAGCTCAGGGGGGAACAGAGCAAACCACAAAACAAGATGCAACAGCAGGTGTCTCTGCCCATGGCAGAAGGGTTGGAATAAGATGATTTTTAAGGACCCTTCCAAGCCAAGCCATGATTTTGTGATCACGGGGGCCAGGGACAGTAGAGCTTAATTTCTTATTAGAACCATTTCAGCACTGTGAGTTCAGTTGAGTTCAAGGAGACCGTTCCTGAGCCCAGACTCCCAACACAAGAGATTTACCGACACTATAGGTCTGGCTAAGATCAAGAAAGTCTTGCAGATTCTGCAATATTGCATTTTACTGAAGCAACAGCAAAGCAGTTTTGGGCTTGCCAGACAAAATACTACACTAACTATGGAGCATTAATATGTGTCCCAACAGAGAATGGCGCTGTCTGTGCCTGTATTTCCATATGAAAATACCAGAAATGTGATATGCATTATATCTATTTAAAAATATATTTATGTAATAGAAAACTTGCCTGTCATAAATGCAGTAACTACAGACTGCTAATGTGTCACTGCAGATAGTGACAGGATATACACACTAAAGTTAAATTCTTTTATTATTATATTTATGATGATGATCTTTTTTAGTTATATAAAATTACACATATTTTATAAACTTTTAGTTATAACTATATTTTTTATGTAATTATATTGGAATTCTATAGAATTGGTTTTTCATTTTGTTTCCATATTGTTTATTAAATAATTGTTTTGAATGAAATACAATATGATTATGGTATATCTATGCAATAAAAATCTTGCCTCTCTAAATACAGTCACTAGAGAGCATTAGTATGTGTCATAACAGACAGTGACACTATAGATCGGCTATATCTTTTTACAAAATAATAAGATAATTAAGCAACTATCAATATCATATGGACCTCTAAAAGCACATTTGTTAATAAAAAAATTTCCACTTATATATCTATACCTACTCCCACTATAGTTTTATATACGTCTATCTAACTGTCTCTGTAGCCCGTGCATTCCTGTCTTTGCTGTGGCACAGCGAGCTGCTTCTCTGCCTCCAGCTGCCAGCCCCACAAGCACAGCTCTGTGCACGAGCCCCTCTAACAACAGCCATGGGCCAGCACTCCTGCCAGGCAATGGCACAGATCCAGGTAGGCTTCCATTGCCTGGGAGTGGGTGGCCGCATCCTGTGCCAGGCTGTGGAAGAGGTTGGGTGGCTCAGCTGTTCATTCATCTAGGGGCAAACTGATGTCCTCCGGAAGCCTCTGGCTGTCCACGATAAAATTCCCCAGGTGTTTCTCTTCCAGGGATAAGTGCACGAGGATATCCTCGAGGTGAAGCACAAAGTATCTCCTGTGCCACCGTGACACTGGCAGAGTGTTCAGCAGGCACATGATGATGGTCTTGATGGAATAGATGGAAAAGTCCTTGCATGCAAGAACATCAGCCAAGAGCTGCAGGCATTTGAGGTGCAAGCTGTCCTGGGGTGCTCTCTGGCCATGTGCCTGAAAAACTTGATCTCTGCCATGGCGTAGGTCTCAGGCCACATTGTGCTTGGGGTATGGGCCCCTCAAGGCTGGCTGCTGACAAAGATGCCTGATGAAGTTTTCCATACCCTGAAGACACCTTTACCTGCAAGCTTCCTTCCTCTTTGCTCAGCCTGAGTTTGCAGGAGTGTTTGGAGGGCAGCAGCACTAAACACCAATTGCGTGACTGGGGCAAACGCCTACAGGTTGATCTCACTAGCGTGCAGAACCATTGGGCACTTTTCCTCACATCAGGCAGGAGCTGGTGCACAGAGTGTCTAGGAGGTTGAACTGCCGAGTCCTCCTCCTAACCACCCTGCGGTGGTGCAGGAGGCACAGCAGGTTTACACCCAGCTGCTCCCTCAGGCAGCTGCACTCCAGCTCCATGTGGACATGGAAGTTTCTGCCGGGCCTCTGCTCATCTGTGTCACGTTCCAGGTGGAAGGTGTGGCCTCAGGGAGGAGTCAGGGGTACAAGCAAGAGGTACACCACTTCCTCCTCACGGGCAGTGCAACCTTTGAAGGCACTCCCAAAACCAATGGCTCCTTGCAGCACCAGGAAGAAATTCCTTCTCAAGACACGCCTGATGACAGTTGTGGAGTTGTCCATTGCGCCGTTGTCCTCTCGCAGCCTATCTTCAGGTCCTGTACTGGATGTGCTCCTTTAGAACCCATCCCAGATCATACTCCCACGTCTTGTGTTCTTCCTCTTCCTCTTTCTCTTCCTGGCCACTGCTCTGTGCCTGACAGCTTCTTTTCCTCCACATCAATCACAGTGCCAAGAGAAGGACCAGGAGGCCTGCAGATACAGACTTGCCAGGGCTGTAAGGCAGACCAGAGCAGGTCTCCCCTGAGCTTCAGCATGAGCTGCTCTACCTCCTACTCCAGCCAAATCCTCTCCCATTCCTGGAGCTTTGCATGTGCCTCCATGCACAGATGTATCACCTGATCCAAACCATCACCCACAAGCTGCTGGTACTGGACGAGGCTTTGAAGGAGCGAGAATCAGATTATCCAGGTATCCATGGTCTGCACGAGGATGGGGAGAAGGCCTTGAGTGGTGCTGGGAGGGAGGCACTTTGGCAGTGGGGGCAGCAGAGACGCCAGTGCCAGGGTTCTGGGGGCAGGGAGGACAGGTCTCCAGAGAGCTGGCAGGCAAGCAAGGCCTGTCCTGCTGCCCCAGCAGCAGCAGCAGTGTGTCCTGCCCAAGGGTCTCCAGTGAAGGCCTGTCCCTGCATGCAGGGAGAGAACCCAGCCCCAGGTGCAGCATTTCTGCCCCGGCCCTTGTCCCCAGCCCAGCCTCCCCACCACGTGTGCACTCACCCCTTGCGCAAGCAATGCAGGGCCAGTGTTACCTGCTGAGGGCTTTCATATCTGCCCCCAGTGTGGCACACCCCCATCATGTCGCAGGTGTCACAGCACATCACAGCCAGACCCGCCCTTCATGCCCACTCTGGCTCCACCACTCAGAGTGGCCTGAGGCAGACAAAGCCCCGAAAGCTGTACAGTGCAGCCCCACCTAAACAGACCCCCAGGTGGTGCCTCCACAAAGCAGTAGAAGCCTCTTGAACTCTTGTCAAATGTAAAATGGGCTGACAGAACCCTTGGATGGTTTGTTTGCGGAGATCTCCTCCCGTGGGATGGCATCTGTGCCCTCGGCATTGACCTCTGGCCTGGTGGCTGTGCTCTTGGGGCCTTTGTGACACCCCTGGGTGTGTGGCAAGAAATATCTTGGTGGTGGGGAAGGGTCTCCGCCTGGCAGCCTCTCTGTTCCTGTTGTTCCATTGTGAGAGGGCACTATCTTACAGTGACTTTGAAATATTTTTTTTAGTAAGGTCTAGGGTGAGTATTGAAATTAATCTTTTGAGCAATGTAGTTTTTAATGTCTTCTTTATTTCTTCCCTTTTTCTACAGACTGAATTTGGTGGCAATAGACAGTCCTGCACAGCAGTAGTTTCAGCCTTTCTGAAAATATGTTTGGTCTATTATACTGTAGTGGCAATAGCATGAAGTCCAATCAACCTTAGAAACCATACTCTCTCTCTCATCATTGCTATCACTGGGAACAAGATACGCAGACAAAAACATCATGGACTATCTTGATCTTCTTTATGGAAGTGACACAAAGTGGCATTTGTGTTGTCCAGTTGTCAAGCTGCCAGCTGAGAGACCGATGAACATACCTGCTTCCTTACTGTTCAGCAGTGAGCAGTAATTTCAGCCGTGAAGAGAATTACATTTCTCTTCTGTGTAAAAGGATACTTTTGCATCTGATGACTCCATAAAAATGTGTGGAATAAAAGTTTAAAAGTCATCTACTTTCTGTTACTGGTATTTCTACTTGGTAATTTTCCGCTTCATAAACAGACAATCTTTCCAAAAGAATAGCTATTGAACAAGAGCAGTGTTGTTTTTCATTTCCACCACATAAAATGCACTGATCATACTGTGAACATTTGCCTGCTGTATTCCATTAGCAATAATCTGTACCATCCAGACAACGCAATAGCTTCTGTTGTTGCTGCTGTTGAGTGACATTTTTAATCTCAATTTCCAACTAGAAATAACGTTTTGAGAGCCTCTTGAGTACATAAAAGATTTCTGGTACAAGTGTCAGAGAAAATAGACTTAATCAGCAGAAATTATTTGCAGAGTTTTGTCAGTGTACAAAATAATGAAAATTTTATTGTAGACATTGTTTAAACTTCAGAAGCACATAGTTGGTCTGCCAGTAATATTCAAAGTCTGATATTCCTATAAAGACAAAGATTTCACCAATAGTCTAGAGTTTTCATCAACTCTTGTGTTTGCTTAATTTAGTAAGCTGTTCTCTTGTTACAATTCTAATGATCATGTGTTTGCAAGTCTCCTTGCCTAAACTGAATTTCAAGGTTTTATAAATCTTTTGGAACTTATTTACTTCCAGTCTATTTTGAGAATTGTCAAACACTTTAAAATATATACCATCCAGGAGAATATCAGTCCATACTGTAGCCAACTGTTTTTAAAGAGCTATATTTAACTAATAATAAAGAACTAGAAAAAAAACTCTCTAGCCCTGCAAGACAATAATGTAACAAAACCAGAAACCACTACAAAATGAAACAAACAAACACCCATGCACATGCCCCCCCGGGTCAAAAAAAAACAAACGACTCAGAAAATCCAGAGGGTCAGCAATAGAGTTTAGAAAAAATCCAGCCATGGTGATACCCATCCCCAGTGCATATTCACTGACTTACATCTGCATATTTGCGATGGCAAGTCAATGAATGGTACCAGGATGATCTATTAAGACTTATCAGAAGCTGAAGGTCATTTCTTATTTAGTGCAGACTGGATGCTTCAAATCTTCTCTTTTTCTGTGCACCTAGAGAACAACTGTGTGTGATTACTGCAGTATTTTCTTGTCACTGAAAGGAGAACATAATACTTTCATTTCTTAGTCTGAAATTATTTTCTTCTCTTGGCTGATATAAGCAGGTATTTGAGATCTGATTCAAAGAGAAGATACAACCAGTAGATGTTCTTGCTTGGATAGCCTGGTGAGGGTATTTAATTGGGCTGTGGGCTTTAAAATATTCTTTGTATATTTTCCAGAATCCACTGAAATAGCTGTTAGCAGCTCTGCTAATCATGACATGGAAACTGCATGTGCCAAATGACTTTCAAATTACTTTTGTTTAAGAGAATAATTTTTAATTTTGTTATTACTTTTTAATGCTGAAAGTATGGTATGAAGATAGGTCTGATTTTTGAAAAAGAAGTTTGCAGTGAAGATCATATTCTCTGAGATCTTTGCCTCAATCCATCCTAGATCAGAAATACCTCACCAGTTCCCACTTCTAGACATCGAGTTGGATGTTTCTTCTCCACCCTTTGCTGTATTTTAATGTCCATCCCTTAAAAGCCCAAAATCTTTGGAACTTCAATGAGGAAGCCTTGCTCAGCAAAGCTATTCAGGGGGCTCATTCACATTAAAATCATCAAATGAAGTGAATGAAGCTAAAACTTCTAGATTAACCTGGATATAAAATTCCTATTTTTTTATTTTGGGGGATTTGAAGATTTTTATTGGTTTTGGTTTTAGATTTTTTTTATTGATAATAATATGGAAAGGTTATTTGAACAAATATAATATGTAAATTAATATTTGGATGGTTAGTCTTTCTTAGAGGCTCCAAATTTTTTCAGTGTTTTGGAACATTTGGCTGGTTTATGCAACTAATTTTTTAATGAAATGGGCCCATAATCTACAGAAAATAGCTTTTATTTTTCTTTTTCAACACAGTGGATATTTCCTTCAGGGGAAACCAGGTCTTGCTGAAAAAAGGAATAACAAGTGTGCAAAGAGATGAGTACTGAAAATGTACAAACAATGTTTTAATAAGAGATGCTATAACAGATACACATTTGTAAATCAGTAATTACTTACATTCCTGTGGAAAGATAAACATGGAAGAGACATAATGACTTTGAGGGTCTGTCAGTAACAGTTCCTAAAAATAATATAGGAGTCATAAGCACAAACTACAAGCAGTCTTCTTTATCTGTTTGACAATTTGCAAAAACCCAAGGGATTTCTTCTATGTTGTGCCCCGAGCTATTGATCATCAACCCAGTATAAATCAGATCAGCTCATTAGGAAAGGCCCATAATCCAGGGAGAGCACCAAAATGTAGAAGATGATCATTAATTTTGACAGAAATATGAATCAGAGGAACAGAAATAGAAAGTGTTGGAATTTTTTATCAGGAATAGCATATTTGCTAAAAAAGGCAGTTTTAGAATAACAGACAATAAATACGAATTCTATTCAAATTGGGCAGATTTTTATCTGAAAAGTTGTGGGGTTTTTTTTAATTTATTTCTCCCTATAATGGTGGAAACAGTTTGAATTTTTCATTTTAAAATAACATGTATTTTTAAAATGCAACTTGGTTTTATTTTTAGAAGTGTATTTTTAAAAGTTGAAAAATTAAGACATCTTTTAAATTTGTTCAAAACTGATCTCTTGGGAGTTATTATTGTTTAAAGACAAAAGTAAGATTATTTAATTTTAAAAGAATTAATTTTGTTTGTAGATTGTTTTATTTCTCTCGGCTTCTTACATTCACTTGACAAGTATACCTCTTACTAATGAATATCATGTTCTGTGCTGCCGAATGTTGCACTCTTCCACCCTGATTATGCATTTCCAGGAAGGCAATACCTGGAATACACGTGGTCTAATTCAGATGATGACAGTTCTGATGCTTTTAGCAAATTTTTCCTGATTTATAATAGTTCATACAGGAAAAACAGTCAAGTTTTGTTCTGATATAATATGTTTTGCTTTGTTTAAATACTCTTCATTTAGGTAGAATTAATAGCTACTATCATGGCTAAAGCTGGGAAGGAAGCTGTAAACTTGAGCTGAACGTATAGCCCTGAATCTCAGACTTCTAATAATAGGTTGTGAATAATGCTTAGTATTTATAGAATTAAATGAAATTTAGGTGTCAAACAACTATTCTTTTCTCATTCCTGGTGTAATAAACTTCTATTTATCTCTCATCAGAGTAGAGAGAAGAGCTGATATGTCAGCTGTCTAATGAAAAGGTCTTGATAATGAATAATTTACTATTCTTGGAGATGTTTGTGAAAATTAAGTCTCACCAAGGGTACAACTATGCAGCCACTCAACTGAATCAGAAAATACACTCTCTAACTAGTTTTTAAATCTGGCTCAGAGCAAAGAGAACTTCATCTTTCTGGATGACAGTCTGTTTTCGTATAGCTAAAGGCTGTCATTCATGTTTGTACTGAATATAATTCAGCTAAACAACACTAACATGGTGACAGAGAGAAGTACAAGACAGCACCTCCATCACTGGGAAGGTAGAACATGCTTAAGAATTCACAAGCCCACAGTATATATTTCCAACAATTATTGTAAATTATTTTGGATGCCTTGTTTACTGAGCACTGTGTGTTCAAGAAAAATAGTTCAGGGAAAAGTTAAGCTGGCCTTAATTTTTCAAGAAAATTAGGCCCTTGGGGGTGAGTCCTGTTCAAGTTTTGCTTAACTGGAACTCCAG
This sequence comes from Nicator chloris, assembly GCA_013400495.1. Taxonomy (NCBI): domain Eukaryota; kingdom Metazoa; phylum Chordata; class Aves; order Passeriformes; family Pycnonotidae; genus Nicator; species Nicator chloris. Next base: position 19,014 of record WAAE01000574.1, read on the forward strand.
TTAGATGTTGAAAATAGACACATGCTTTTGGAAATGCTTGTTTTAAATAGGGGTGGGTCAAATGGAGAGCATCCCCATCTGGCTGTTATCCAAGAGGGCAGATATCACCCAGTACTGTGAACTGCTGCTGTGTGCCTGCCCAGCAGTGGGGCACTGCAAGGCTCTGGTCCCTAAAGAGGCACGGAGCTGGCATGGAGAAAGGGAGAAGCAGCCCCAGTGTTTAGCCTTGCAGGTAATGCCATTAGCAGGGCCTGAAATCTGAGGGTCAGCTCAGAGCTCAGCTACTCCCTGTGGGTCCTGGAGGAGGTAACACTCCACTTCTTCTGGCTCACTTTGTTCACACACACATCAGAAACCACAGCCCAGCTGCTCAGACTGGAGAAGACTTCAGAGACACCTTATTGCAAAGGGTCAGTACCTAAAGGGGAGCTACAAGAATGACGAACAGGAGTTTTCACAAGGGCATGCAGTGCTAGGACAAGGGACAGTAACTTTAACATGAAGGAAGGTTAGGTAGGTTTACATTAGATGTTAGGAAGAAATTCTTTACTATGAGAAGTTCTATGTTATAAATGACTCAAAACCCAGGCAGGAATGAGTAAATAAAATTTAATTAGAACTCATTAAAATTACAAAGCAAAGGGGGCAGCAGCACTGGGAGCTTGATGGGACTCCTTCTGCCCACCAGAGTCTCAGCTCACAAAATGGTGTCCCTGCCTTTTATACTCTGGGATTGCATCAGCCTCATTAATATTCATGAACAGTCCTTATAAGTCCTTCCAGCCCCTCCCACAGCCCATGGCTTTGCCCATATATGTATACTTGGCTCCTCCCAAGGCCTGTCAATCAGTCCTTCTGTGCCTTTGATTGGTGGAGCCCTTCTTGTATCTTGATTGGTGGTGCCATGTTACCTTGCCATGTTACCTTGCCTCCTAGCAACAAGTGTCCCTCACTCCCTGCCCTCTCTGACAAGGAGCAAGTACATGACCTCCCCCACATGTTTTTACAGCCCTGTCAGCCAGAGCTGCCAGGCAGTAACCATCGAAAGGGAGGGAAGGATTGAAGGGAGAACAGAAAAGGATTCAAAACCAAACTGGAGCAACAAAAGTACATGTCAAAAGAACTGTAAAGCCCAACATATTCAGCAACTCTTCCTCATATGCATGAGCCAATACTTCTTTACTGAAACAGGTTGCCCAGAGAAGTTTTGGATGCCCCATCCCTGGAAGTGTTCGAGCTGGATGGAGCTCTGAGCAACCTTGTTAGAAATAAGTTCTACGTTACCCCCCATTCCTTGTTTTTGGGTTATACTGTGTTATTGTAAATGTTCTGACTTACCTGTATAGTGTAAGTTGAAGTGAATGCAAGGCCGGGAGAGACTGTGCTTGTCTCTTACAGATGATGTCATCAAGCCAGGGCCCAGGGTCCCTGTTCGGCCATATCTGCCAGGGGAGGAGCCACGTCAAGACGCATGCAAATAAGATCTAAGACTGATGGGATCGTGACTCCGGAAACAGTAAGACCCCACCTAACAAGGGAAAGAAAGCCACTACCACTAACTAAATAACATCCCTACAAGGGCCCTTATGGAGCGCAACTAGCCCTGCATTAGTGCCCTCGAAGCCTCTCCGTAACTTCCAGGTGATGATCCCAGCAGGAACCCCTCCCTAGGCCACGAGCCAGGCTCCTTCTTGAGTTCCCGTGAGGCTGGAAGGACGNCTGATCCAAATAAAAGAGATGATTCAATAAAGGCTTCGGCCTGGCTCGCTTTTCTTACAACCTGGTCTCATGGAAGGTATCTCTCTCCATGGCAGGAGGGTTGGAGCTATAGGATCTTTAAGGTCCCTTCCTAACCAAACCATTCCATGACTATGATCCTATCTACTAACACTGATACTCCTGCTTCCTGATCTGACCAGAGGTGGCAATGGCGAGTGGAACAGAATTCCACAAGGACCCTGCTCCTGCTCTGGAAAGCAGACCAAACACCATTGCTATTCTACTCAACAGCATCTTAAAAGAGTTATCTGGCCTGGTTGCCGTTATTTCCTTTCTATTCCTGTAACTTGAGTTTGAACAATTTACTCTTTGCTCCACAATCATCTGAGCCCTCCCTGCTTTCACAGAACCAATGTTGCAACCAAGACTGTAACTCAGTCCCTTCTCACCATTTTCTGCACTGAAATGAATGATTAATTTTTTCCAATGTCAAATCTGCACTCATTTGAATATGGTCTCTGCCATTAATTCTCCACCTTATTTTATATTTTTTTTCCTACATTCCTTCCTTCACATGACCATGTTCAAAGTTGGGGTGCAGGAATCCAGGATAGGAATGAACAGCATTTTATAAAATTGACAGTTCCTAGGTCATTCTCATGTTGCATCAGCCATCTAAGGCAAGTAGTATAGGAACAATTGCTTAAATGGATGGTTTAGCATCTCACTATGAAGTCCAAACTGCCACATTCATGCTTCCTAATCCAAATGCACCAACATTCACACACAGCAATTTACAGTCTCTTTCCCATTTCTCTAAAACACATTGCAGTACTATAAACCTGAATTGCTTACAACCATTAATGTTCCTGCCAAAAAATAAAAAACCTTCAGTCAGATTTAATAACGTCATATGAAGCATCATAACTACTATCAGATTAGTGGCATTTCCTTACCATGCCTGAATCATAGCTGTTCAGAAATGCTTTATATTAATTCTTTTAAAATGTGTTCCCTTCCAGTCACAAGACTGAAAAGTTTCAGGTCTGACTCATTTTCCTTTTGTAGGAATTAAAATTCAAAGCATGACCTTAGAGGGACTCTAAAATTGCTTCCTGATTTAATCTTAAAATCAGCATTCTGGGTTTTTTTAATCTTCTGAGGCAATATCTAGAATAATGAGATTGTTGAAAACATGTGAATAATATGTCACTTCCATACTCTGGCTTGGAAAAGAAAAAGCTTTTGCTTTTTAACACCGAAGAGTCCAATCTGTCCCAAATATAATTGTTAAAAGAAGGGTGAAAAAGCTTCCTTGTAGTGTAAGTAAAGGACAGCCTTATCTCATCTTCTGTCTCACAAGGCAACAAAACGGTTGTCTAGTCACTGAACAGGTTTGCAGCCAAAGAAGAGCAATGTTAGATTTGAAATTAAGAGAACTGTTTTATCCCAGATGACTATGTGACATTGGATGCAAGTGGAAGAACCTGAGAGATCAGTAACAACACCACTAAAATAGGAAAACATCTCATTTTCACCCTCCTGTCTCTCTCTCACGTGCACTGATGCAAGCTCTGAAAAATATCCCAGGCAACTAAGAGCTTTGACAAAATTGAATGTAATTTGAATGCTGGAGTAGCTCCAAAGAAATATGAAGGTGTCTTAGAGTTAGGAGCTACAAATTTGGTCTAAGGTAACCAGTGGGATTCTCAGAAGCACTTGAGAACATCAAATCCCTTTGCAGTTCCAGGAATGACTAAGGTATTCTCAGGATGTAATAAGAGAGTAGTTAAAACAAGACCTGAACTGTTGAGATTCCCTGGCAGGGGATGTTAACCCATAGGAGTTAAATCCTGGGCTCTCATATTGCTGTGAAGAAAACTAGCACTGTTTTTGGGGGGTTTTTTAACTTCAACAACTCTTGACTGCAAAATATTCACAAGTTCTTGAGAGAGGTGAGACCCTAGACGACTTCTTTCCCAGGCTGGTAGCCAGGCACTCTCTCCTCCCAAAGTCACACAGAGCCCTATAATCTCAACAGTTACCTGGCCTCAGCTGGGAGCCAGCTACCCCTCTTTCAGAGAGAGAATTGCTGGGCAAACCCACCATGAATCTGCATATCACTGAGACAGCCAACCATGTATTCATGAAAGTAAGAATATACAGTCAGGTCTGTACAGCATGAATAAAAAGACCTTTTGAATAAAAGGCCTTTTGACACAATGTGTGAGGTGGTACATTCTAGGTGCTTAATTAAGAAGTTTTTGAACAATAAATAGAGGCATCTAAAAGAACAGTCTGATGGTGATGGAGAACTTTAGCTTTCTTTAGAAAAAATTTACAGCAGTATAATCATCCATCAAGTGTTGAAATGTATTGGTTTGGTGTTGGGTTTTTTCCTCTTTCCCCCCCCCCCCTCAGCAGCTAAAGTATCAACTAGAAGAATGGCTGTTTCAGCTTTCTTTCCAACTACGTAAGAGGAACTGAAGGGTCCAAAGGTAAGTGGCAATTTTTGAGAAAATGAAGAATAACATTCACTACTTTTAGGATATGTGAAAAGGGTCTGTAGAGTAAAGCTAGGAAGGATCTTGTTTGCTTGGTATGCAAAGAGGTAGGTAGGATGTCTGGTGACCACAGTCCAATTCAAAGCAGGCAGGTGATCTGATAGGGATTATATCATCTAGAAATCTAGATCTAAAATTAGATCTAGATTTATCTAGAAATAAACTCCCTAAGTGAAAAAGTCAGGTAGGAAGCAAAGCATAGTGGTTGTGGTTGAGTTAAGAGCCCTTAAAAGGTTTGAAAATAACATTATTTAAAAATTGTACAAGTGACTAAGAATGAACATAAATGATAACATATTGTGAGAAGAGAAAAAAAAAACCACAGAAAAATATACAAAGTTATTCTTAGTGAAGGAAAGAAAAATCCATATAAATACTTCTGAAGCAAGAGGAAAAGAAACCAAAAACAAGGAAAACAGAAGTTCATTACCAGATGGTAAAGAAAATCCTGGCAAAAAGCTAGTGACACATAGTAGGCTGCAGTGCAGTTTGCCTTCTCTGAAGGGTTTCATTACAAAAGTGGCATATGACACAAAGTCAGACTGAGGTTCAATAAAGGCAGAGTGAAGAAACAGAGGGAAAGCATTAAGGATTATATAAGGAATACACAGCTCAACAGTTCATCTGCAATTCACTCTGTGGTGCTTACAGGAGTAGCTGTCATCATTTGTTGTTGTCTTTGGTACCACATAAGGGATGGGTGGTAGAGAGAACTGAGGAGAGAAAAACTGATCATCTCTAAAAAGAAAGAGGGATCTCACAGAGAAATTCAGGTGGCTCAGCCTCACTTGGACTGTTGGAATGAGACTTTAAAACATCATTATTACATAAACTATAATAATAATAATGTGGCAAAAAACAGCCAGCATGGAATTTTCAAAACATATCAGATCAAATTATTCTAATTTGTTGTTGTGGGAGGAAGACAAAGGAGGTGCAGATAGTCTATTCAATTTGCATTGTGGATAACTTATACATTTGAATTTTTAAGAGTTTGACACTATCTCCCTTTATATTCCTGTAAAACAGCATGGGAAAAATTTTCTAGATAAAATCATTGTATTTGCACAAGTGATTGGTGAAAAATGCATGTAGAGTATTATACTGGGAAGTATTGCAGCCCATTTGTTTCTGTGTGTGGCATTTCAAGTAATAAATGCTGGAATCAAGCACATGGAGATGAAATATTAGGATAGCCTCTCAGTGGAATAAAGTCAAACTGTGCACAACCCCTTACGTTGCAAATTTGACGTGAGCCAATGAAGTCACACTGGTGCAGCAAGGCTGAATGTATGTCGGCGTGGCATTAACAGCTGTGCTGCATGTGAAGAAAGAAAAGGGGTAATATTTTCCATGCCTCAATGTTTATGAGGTCCCAACTGTAGCACTGGGAAGCCTCAGTGGAGAAAAGGAAAGGGAGATATGTTTTTTGAGGGAAGGTTAACAGACCTGGGCCTGTTTTTCCAGGAAAAGGAGAAGTGATGCAGAGCTGCAGAGCAGAAGCCACCCACCTTTCTTTGCCTAAGGCAGACTGTATCTATCCTTTTGTTTCTTAAAGGGTAAATTGGTAAGGATGCCACTGTTTTCCCAAGACATTTATTGCAGGTCTCCATTTTTTGTTTAATATTGCATTTTTCCTCAGCCACCTTATTTTCAGGTTAAACCCCATTTTTTCTCCTCTCCAGTAGGCTATTTTAAAATCTCTGATAATTCCTTTGATTTTCCTTCGAGTTCTGTGCAACTTCCCTAAGCACATTGCCCAACCCTGATTATCCTCCTTCATATATATATCTCTTAAGGAACTGCCAACTCTCTTTAACACTTTCTGTGTGCATTGACCTCCCATAAGCCCTAATTTGTCAATTCTGTAACTGGATTGAAGTGTACTGTCTTGCACTCTACTGTTTTATCTCTTTTTATTGTTCTTTCTTTGTGGTCTCAGGGTTGCAAAACCTATCATTTCACTGGCTGTACTAAATATTGCATTCTCCAATCATTATTCCTTCTTTATTAGAAAAAGATCTCATAAAATCTCTAGGTATCTGCTACTTTAAATTTCCATACCCAAAACAAAAGAAACCAAACAAACCAAAAAAACCAAAAACACCTCACCAAATAAAGAATTTCTCAGTGTATTCCAAGGATTGGATGGACAGACTTCTTCTTCCAAAAGCCCCCATAGTGAGTGACATTTTGATGATTTTAATAATTTCAAGCCCTGTTTTCTGGAGAACTTCACCAGTTTCTGTCAAACAGTTTGATCCACTTAGATTTCAGTTTGATGTGCTGTACAAGATTTCCCCTATGACAGCCACAATATTCTCTTTCTTTCTTAATCACTCATATATTTTCAGCAGTTTTAACCCACTAGATTTGTTTTACATACTTCTGAATACACAAAAATATAACCAGAATGTAAGAATTGTGACTCCTCAAATGGGTAAAGATTTGGAAATCTGACACAGCTTTAGCTTGGATGAGTGACTGTGAATAAAGTTAATGACTCAATTTTTTCCTTAATTTCCACTCCGTCAGTCAAAGAACCATTTTCTCTTATTAACTCTCAATTTTTCATGTGCACACGTATCTACAGTACTTCATAGCAAAACATCCTATTTCAAAACCCTTTCCAAGTTTTAGCAATCAGAGCTGATGTCTCTTTCTTTCTGCCTTTCATCCACATGACATACTTCATTTTCATTAAAAGGTTTACAGGAAAGCTGGGGCTTGAAGAAGCGGAAGTATCTGCCAGCTTCTAGTATAAGGACGACAGTGATAAATTATTCTATGTATTTAGGAGAGGAGGACAACAAATATTTT